>BQNB010054558.1:0-34669 GCA_026074375.1 Tanacetum coccineum
ACTTTTCAAACGACACATTTAGAGGTCGTTCTCTTGTATCTTGTGCTGTTGTATTATGAAGTAACACTCCCGGACACATTTTTGCTACGACATATTTTTGGGGGTGTTACAACCGAGACCTTGAGATAATCAATAATCACAAGAAGTTGCCCCAACGGGTACCTTTGCCAAACACCCGCATAGTGATTCAAATAAAGTACGTTTGGTTACCAGAAAGTATAGGTACACCAACGGGGAAGTTCAGTCCCAAATAGATCTATTCACAGCATTCGCGCTTACTCCGAAAAGTAATTAACGGTTCATGATAGTGGGGTCTTAATGGAAAAAGTAAGGACTTAGGCAATAATACATCAGGATAGCATACAGTTGGAAAAATACTCATATTTATGGTTTATAGCATGTATCCCCCTCGCGGGTTTATGAAAATATTAGAAGATTTAAAATGCGAGGCTATGGACTCACCTTAACAGGGGAAATCTGATTGATGGCAAAAGTATATAAAGTGAAAGAAACGGCTTCGTCACGCAACTTGAGGTAATACGTCAAGTCTTAGTCTGATGGTTTATGTTTCAAAACTTCATAAAGTTTAACGTATTACTTTGATTTATTAATTTTTGGAAATATTGTATCACTGTTCAGGCCATCATAATTCAGAGGTTATGTAGTAAACGTTTGATGAGGCAGTACACTTTAAATCGTAAATCTAGCAAACTCGTCAAAACGTATTCCCAAATGAAACTCCTCACATGAAGCTCCCTAGTAACGTGATATGATAAGATTTTAAGTTTCTTCAAAAGCTAGTCGATGATAAATTATGTTCATCCCAATCCTTGATCGATTCCTTAGCTTGTCTAAGGTTAAATTACCTTGGATAAATCCAAAATAACTTGTTGTAGAAACTTTGTATGTATACTAAAGTGTATGCGGAATCTACACCTTAATACCTAGAAGTATTATGAATAAAACAGTAATCGTGAATGAACAAAGATATAACCAAACGCTCTAATATTATTAGATCAATAATACGAGTACTCTTCACTAGTACTAGGGTTTACAACCTTGAAGCTTTTCTAAATCGACTTGACAACTATGAAAACTTGTATCTCAACTAATGCCCTAGGACCTCCTTTTATAGACTAAGGAGTCCTAGTCGGCTTACAATACATTCCTAAGATATCATAATCTTTTCTAAACATAAACGTAATCTCTTAAACAAATACATTATACATATCTTGTACAAAAATATCTCAATACTTATCTTCACAAGTATTCTTGTTCTCCAAACAATCTTTATCTCTTTAAACCGTCTTTATCCTCTTGACAGTAGTAAGTCTTCTAGCAGTTGTAATCCAGCAGCATAAACTTTTGTACCAGCAGTACTAATAAACATAAGCAGTAGTAACATTAGTACTAGCAGTACTAATATATACTCACAGTAGTAACATGTACTAGCAGTCTTAACATTACTACTAGCAGCACTAACTACTTAGCTTATATTTTAGTCTTCAACTCTGAGCAGTCTTAACTTCAACTAACAGCAGTAACTTTATACTAACAGTACTAAATTATACTAATAGTAGTAACTAGCAGTGGTAACTTTATACTACCAGTACTAACTACTTAGCATAATTTTCATTATGTACCTGAGCATTAGTAACTCTAAGAATCCTTGAAGTCTTTTAAGTCCCAACAATCCTCCCCTAAACTTGATGTTCATCTTCTGAATCTTCAAGTTTCTTTGTTAAAAGTCTTCATCACTATCAGGAAGATGCATTCAAACCTTCTATTGACCCTTTTGCTACTTTACCATAAGCTTGAGTAGTTTGTAGCATATCTCATTCCAATAATCTGTTTGAAGTTTCTTGTTAAGCATATGTGAATTGTTAATGGTGGTGAGGGGATTATCTCTTTTCAACTAAAACTAACATAAAGAGTGGACAATGTTCAAACCTTACAAAGTGCACTCTACATGAATCATACAACTTCCAACAGTCCACTGTATATCCTGTTATATTACTCCATACATCACTCATTAGTCTGGTTCAAACATGAACTTTTAAATCACCCCACAACAATTTCTCATGATTCATCTTCAAGCTTGTATCACCAAAGCTTTATATTGACCAACTTCCAAAGAGTAAAAGTCTTCTCTGTCAATATCTTGAAGCATCCTAATCATTGAAGAATATCTCTTGGAACTTCTATCTTCTCTTATCAATTGATAATGTACCAATATCCCTTATTTAAGAAGCTTGTATTCAACAATCATTGGTGGTTTGGTAGCAAGTGGTATAGCATCAATTGCTATATCATCATCTTTGACTATCACCAAATGCTTTTTCAGCTCAGCTTCATCAACTTCTTTATGCTCATCTGTCTCTTTATCATCCTCTATTCTTTATCTCTTTGAAGATTCTTGTTGTTGCTCTTTCCCTACTCATTTCTTACTAAGCATTTTCATTCTGTTGCCTTTAGCTTTCTCCTCACTACTTTCTGTCTTCTTTTACTTATCAGATTCCAGTTCATTCTCTGTTCCTTTAGAACTTTCTTATGTTTCCTTTTTGCTTGTAACTACCTCATAATCAATAGGAATAAAAGTATTTACTCTCCTCGATGTTCATATCAAACATCTTCTGAATCCCTTCAAGCTCTTGCTCTTCAACTGATTAGTTTGTATCCACCTATTTTATTAAGAAAGGAGACAGTTATAATCCTCTTTTGTGCTTTAGTTGGTGGCTTTCTCTTTTTCTCTTAGCTCTAAGAATTGCAAAAGTGTTTCTTTCTTTTGTTACATAAAGCACTAACAAATAGTCTTGATCTTTCTACAATAGTTAATTCTCCTGTTCATCTTTTGTATCCTCTGAGCTAACTCCAAAATCTGCCTCTATCAAAGTCTTGTGTATATCCATGACTCATCAACTATGTGCTTCTCTTCCTTTTACTTCCAAGCCTTTCTTCTTCTATAAGTTCAGTCTCTAACTAAGCTTGAAGATTTCTTGTCAAATCTTCATCAAGAGCAACTTGATCTTTTCTTTTCAAAGGAACTTCATGCTCAATCATGATTGCTTTGCCTTTTTTTTTAATCATTGAAGGTTGTGATTCTTGTGGAGTTTGGAATTTACTTGGCTCCTGTACTACAACCCCTCTAGCCCTGGGTCTTGTAGTTGTTGTTGTTGTAGCAGCATAGTAAATAAACATAAGTGTTTACTGCTTTATTTGAATAAGTTCTGAGCTAAAGTTATATCTTCAATAGTTGTAGTGCAGCACTAATTTCAACTCTAGTATCTACTCTCTTCCTTTGCACTCAACTCTTGTTTCTCACCAACTACATATCACATACCTCATCACCATGAAGATCATTTGTATCAAACATTTCTTCATTATTTGACCTCCCTTAGGTATCATCAACTAAAGAAACATCACCATCCTTATCAATGTCTTCAATACTCCTCCCCTGTTTGGATGTATCTTCATGATCACCCAAACTAACTTTATCCTTAAAGGATTTAACTCTTCTAGACTTACCAACTTTCCTTAGTCTTTTTAATCTTATAGGTCTTAATTTCTTTTTCCATTCCACTTCTGACCCTCTCGTTTAAATCAGCAATGTCCTTTGCTTGAGCAACCTTGGCCTTCTCTAAATCAGAAACCGTTTTTTGTAAATTGGTAACAAAAGCATCATAACAGATAGTTTGCATGCTATCCTTATTAACTAGAGATGGTGGATTCGTTGGAAAGGTGTAGGAACACAGTCATCTTGTGTTGTCTCCTCTTGAGAAACTACAGTGTCATTCCTCTGTTTCCTCCTGGACTATTTCTTCTGAGATCTATAGGATGATGGTTGAGTAGTAATGGGTGTTTGTTGAGAATCAGTAGGAATGCCTGAATCTACACCCTCTTCTTGATTAGGTTGAACCATCATTGTTTCAAACAAAGGTGTTACTCTTCCAGAAAAATCCTTTCCTTCTCTTCTCATATTGGCAAAGATTTTCTTTGTGTGTGAAGGGTTAACATAAATCTTCTTGTGATGTGACATATCACCAAGATTTTGATTAATGAAAACTTGTAGAAATCGTAGATACATCAGAAATTTAACCCCTCCATCTAAGTGTTTCACCATAGCATCAAAAATGTACTTAGACAGATTAAATTTTTGGTTTGTAGCCAAGCATATGATTAAAGAAGCCATTGTACTACTGAATTCGTTCCATGCAATGGATTTGGCACTAAGGCATTGGGTAATGGTATGAATTAAGAACTTCCATTGCGGAGAAAAGAAAGCTTTATAAAATGTAAGCTTTTGAGAAGGTTTTTCATACCCCATTCATACCAGTTCTTTAAAAATTGTAGCAGTTGGCAAACAATCAATACCCCCTGCATCTTCCAAATAAAGATCACTTCTAATGCTTGACTTCATGATGATCACCTTCTTCTTATCAATTAGGGCTTGTATTTGACGTTCACTATTAACCGTCTTTGCCCTTGCGGTTTCCCAGAACTGTTCAATGCAAGACGTGTAGATAGTAGGATTAATAGTCAATGCATAACGAATCTAATTAGCATTCAGAAAATCAATAATCTTATGAAATCCATCACTTTCAGTGGGTTTGTCTAAGAATGTGACCATTTTGTGAGTATCAGCAAAAGTTAGGGTTGACATTGTGTTGTGTTTTGATGATCAAAGATGAAATTGAGTTACGGTTTATGGTTAGAGAGTGTTTGAATGATTGAAATCGAATGAAACCCTGAATCGAAGTATTTATAGAATCACCCTCAGTAGCATTAACTTGAACTGGCAGCACTAAATTAGGCATAGCAGCATTAACTTAAACTGACAGCACAATGTTATGCCTAACAGTAGTATGTAACCCAATAACCTAAGACTAACATCATTAAGTTTTAAGTTACCAGCACTAACTTTAATTTCTTTCGAAAAAGGACTTCTATCATCAATTGATTCTTCTCACAAGCTCTCTTTCTGTTTTTATGCTCACAATATCTCTCAATTCTTTTTGCTCACATAATCACTCATTTATGTTTTTATTCACACATCTTTCTTTCTATTTTTAAGCTCACTTAATCTCTTATTTCTTTTAGCTCACCAAATCACTCTTTCTGTTTTTATGCAACATATTTGACAGTTTTGTACAAAGTTCCATCAATTCCAATAGTTTCATACTGTCCTCCCCACTTCCAAGTGTGTAACCTCTTAAGAAAGGTGGATCATTGGAGTGTTTAGATGTAGTCTCAAACCTAGTTTGAGCATCCACATCCCCCAATATGGTATCTTGGCACCTGGGACCACTACCTGAACCAATTTCCTAAGAACTTGATCCATTAAGTGTTGCCATGGATTGGGTCTTATTTGATGTTACCACTGTCCTGCTCTGCTTCTAAGCTAGAAGCAGTAGTGGCAGCCCTTTCCATTTTGACACCCAACTCCTTATGGACAGCCTCATTACCAACCTTTTTCAGGGGGACCACTAGACTGAGGTATCTTGGTGTCCTGACCTCTTTTTACATGCCTAGATGTTTTTTATTCCTTTTAAAAAAACTTTTGATATTATATATCCTTCCATCCATGCTTTGAATGTATAAATAAGTAGCCTCCCCTCAAACAATGCTTCAAGGGGTAAGTATTTGCTCAACAGTTGTAACTTTGGCGCCCAACAGTACTAACTTTTGCCTAGCAGTAGTAATTTTTTGCCTAGCAGTATTAAGAGATATATAATAGTATTAACTCTTTCTTAAATAATTATACAACAACATGCCTCTATTCATCACAAGCACACTAAATAGACTAGATAGACATGTGAGAATTCATGAGGATCCATATTTATGCATAACCCATGAATAAAAGTTAAAAACTGTTATCCAAAACATTAACTTTCCCTCAACCAATTCTTCAGAGGTGAAGCATTCATGTAACACCTCGCTCCGATAAAGAGACCAAGAGTTACGTTATGGTGTCATATCAGAACATATAAACGCAAGCGGAAGACTTTATTAATTTAAAATACCAAGTCATGGAACAAAATGACCTCCAAAAGTATTAAATTCCAACAAAGTCTAAATGAAAGAAATCTTCAAATGAAAGGGTCTTAAATATAAATCCAAAACAATGGGCAAACTATCAAAGGTTGGTCCTCTAGAAGCTTCCTACACTCATCACTCAAATCCCAGCTTCCCACTTAGTACCTGCCACAGGAAAAGAAAATGTGGCTGAGCTAACGCTCAGTGAACAGATATAATAACAACAACGGTAATAAGATAAAAGAATGAACGAAACCGATCATGAGAATCTGCTTAACAAATGTCATACAAAATAATAAGCGATAATTAAGAATTAAGGATAACAAAGGAGTGCCCACAAGCTCGAAACAAAAGTCTAAAGCATCCACACGCTTAGACTACATAATCCAACATACATCGTGTCATATCAAACAAAGAAAAAATATACAAGTGAAGCTGCAGACTCCAGATGTACCCTACAAAATGTGAAATAGGGTGTATTGCACACACACAACCATTCACCTGAACTGAACGGAACAAAGTACCTAGGATGCATCCATACGCTCCCTATAAACAAAGTTATATCCATATACACAAGCACTATGGCGAGTGTACAAACATATATAATCAAATCCTAATAAGTGCACATACAAAAGGGAACGCCGTGGACCAATCACACTGCCACAGATAGTGTCATGCCATTGGTGCATCAAAAAAAAAATTTGGATACATGGACATTTACCTCCATGACTAGATACAAATAGCTCGGGCAAGATTAAAGCAAAGATATAAGTGAACAAGTTTCAAATAATCCCAATATAGATATGAATCTAGTAGCATATTTCAAACAAGAACCAATAGATAATTACAAACAAATATCGATTCAAACGGATTGTCAATATCACATGAGTCACGATTTCAGATAGCAAATCAAAGTAATGTCAAACAAATATCAAATAGATCAAGTAGTCAAATGAGAATGAAGTGTCCTTACTAAAAGGACGGAATATTTGTACCTTAACGAATAAGCAAAGGGGAAACGGACACGAAGATAATAGATCACAACCTCTTCACTGAATCTACAAGAACCCATGATTACATGTCATTATCTATCTTCTTTTATAAGTTTCACATTTGATTTTACCATAAATAAAGTTTACTTGACCAAATTAAGGTTTTCAAAAATTTTAGATTTTGACTACTTATTCAAGGTAAGTTCCCATACATAAATGACCCATACAAACATCTTATAAAATTACACCAAAAATTACAGAGGTTCCTACATATGTCTAATACACCCATGATCATTGGTTTAATTTATTTCCATGTTTAACTATCTCTTTGAACCTTGTTACCCAAAACTGACCCGAATTTTGACCTAGCAGAACCTTTGAAACGTTGACGCGTAAAAACCCAACTTAGACAACTCACAAAATTCTTATAAAATCGTGGATGTAGCACATATCATGAAGATTTATCAAATCAAATTTTAAAGACTAACTCTTTACGGTTTGAGAATTAAAAATAAAACACTACAACTGAAATTTTCGGCCAGAATCTGCAGTTTTGACACTTAATCTTATAAAATCTAAAAATCGACTTTCTCGACCTCCAATTAACATGAGGCTAGATTTTCCAGAAACTAGACTCTTTGAATTTAACTTTAGGCTCAAGAATTATGTTAAAACCAATTTTTATCATTAAGATATACCCCATTGAACATGACCTAAAATTCTACCTAGAATTATTAACCATGAAAACCTTAATTAACACCCATCAAAACCAACCCTAGGATTTCTAATCTTGTAGTTTTTATTAATAACACATTTAATGATCATCTTAGGGTTTCAAAACATGTAATTAAGTCATATTTATTCAATTACATAATTTACAAATCAAAACTACATGAATTTCAACTTTTTAACACTTTATGATTTTATTGTATTAAAACCTTAGAGTAATCATGGAAATACAAGAATGAATTCAAAATAGACATGGAATACTTACGATTGAGATGGAGAACAAGAACAAAAAACAAACATCAAGGAATCAAAGATCAAGACCACACTAAGAACACCAAAACTTCAAGGATTACCCAAAAACACCTAAACCTTCTTCTTGCTTGAAGCTTTTATGGATGAATACACAAAATTATAGAGAGAAATTTTTTAGAGAATGATGGAGAATAACGGGAGAGGGGGCCGGTTATAAAGGGTAGAGAGGAGGGGACAAAATCTTTTTATTGTTTTAGAAAGATTTACACAATATTAGCTTAAACCATTTTACACTTAATATCAAAAATAGGTTTTATAAAAGAAAACAAAATTTTTCCTAAACATATATAAGGGGGGTCGGATTTATGTGAAGCAAAATAGGGGGACATAATAATTTTTTTTTCCTATTTTGAAGATTAAACAAAATACTTGCTAAAACCGTTTAATACTTATCCTTTAAAATAGGTTCTTTTAATAAAAGAAAGTAAATATAAAAAATAATCAAATTAACCAATTTTTTTTTCTTATTAACAATATATCTTATGATATATCTTTATAATTCCCAAAATTATAACCTAGGGTTTTATTTTCAAATACTTATTATTAAACTTTAGGTTATATTCAAAATTAACAAAATGTAATGAAATTCAAATTTTCGGGTTTTACAATTCAACATCAGGTATTCAATATGATTTACCTGCAAGTGTTAGTCCATAACCAAAAATACAGAATCCAAAGTATTTTCTTTTTGACAGTATTAAGTATGACCAACAGTTTTAACAAACAATCTTAAGTATAACTAGCAGTACTAATTATACATAGCAGTACTAATGACATTACTAACATTTTACTAATCCTTTACAAAGAAATTCTAACCATCATATGCTTCACTCCAAATTACCACAAACCTCCTTCAAATTCCTTAAAACATGAGAGATAAGCTATGTTCCTAGTCATGTGCCTTGAGCATCCACTGTCAACAAATCCTGTATCATCTTGTTGTGGCTTGCCCTGCATATAAAAATAAGGAAATTAGATTCCTTTAGGGACCCAAGCCATCATTGAATTGGATCTGCCTCGTGCATCAATGTAATTATGTTTCTTTAAGGTGATTGATGCACCATTAGGTTTAGTAGGTCTCCAAACCCAACATGCTGAGGCCTTTACAGCATTTTCTTGATTAACTCTAATAGCATTAACAACTGCAGAATTTGGCCTAGCAATTTTAACTATTTTTGGCCTAGCAGTATTAACTGCTTGTGGCCTAGCAGTATTAACTGCTTGTGCCTTAGCAGTATTAACTTTATGTGTAAATCTTTTGTTAGATAATGCTGTTTTAGTTTGAAAGGGTCTTCTCACAGTTGATTGTGCTATTTTTGGAAAACATGACATTGGTTTAGCACTAAAAACTATAGATTTGGGATGAGCATTATTAACTGTCCTGGCAGTATTAAAAGTTTTTAGGCCAGTTTTCATTAAAACTGCTCTTGGAACCATGTTCCTTTGAGCATTATGGTGATTTCTTTTGGTAGTATAGTTGTAGTTCACCCTGTTATAATTATTCCCATATACCATCCTTTCCTTTTGATGGTATTTGTACTGAGCCTGTACATGATTAAAACTCCCACAAATAAAGCAGCATTATTAACAACACAAACTCAATTTCCTATTGATTGGAACGTCAGTTTCATATCCAATTCCATGTAATTCCCCCTATGAGAAGTGTGATCTATACATCTCAACTAATTCCCTAGAGCTCCTTTTAATAGACCTAAGGAGTCTAGCCAACTTACAAAACATTCCTTAAATATCCATTAATCTTTCTAAACATAAACATAATCTCTTAAACAAATACATATGTAATATCTTGTATCAAAAATATCTCATACTTACTTTCACAAAGTATCTTTCCTCCAAACAAATCTTTATCTATTTAAACCGTCTTTATCCTCTTGACAGTAGTAATTTTTTAGCAGTTGTAGATACATCAGCATAAAACTTTCACTAGCAGTGCTAAAACATAAGGCATAGTAACATTAGTACTAGCAGTACTAATATATACTCACAGTAGTAACATGTACTAGCAGTCTTAACATTACTACTAGCAGCACTAACTACTTAGCTTATATTTTAGTCTTCAACTCTGAGTAGTCTTAACTTCAACTAACAGCAGTAACTTTATACAAATAGTACTAAATTATACCAACAGTAGTAACTAGCCAGTGAAACTTAATACTACCAGTACCAACGTACTTAGTCATAATGTTCATTAATGTACTGAGCAGTAGTAACTCTAAGAATCCTTGAAGTCTTTTAAGTTCTAACAATCCTCCCCTAAACTTGATGTTCATCTTCTGAATCTTCAAGTTTCTTTGTTAAAAGTCTTCATCACAATCAGGAAGATGCATTCAAACCTTTTATTGACCCTTTTGCTGTTTTACCATTAGCTTGAGTAGTTTGTAGCATATCTCAATTAAAATGATCAGTTTGAAGTTTCTTGTTTAGCATATTGGTGATTGTTATTGGTGTGAGGGGATATCTCTTTTCAACTAACATGAAGATGTGCACATTTCCAAATCTTACAAAGTGCACTCCACATAAATCATATAATTTCCAAACTGTCACTGTATAACCTTGTAGATTTCTCCAAACTTCACTTCTAATGTCTGGTTCAAACATGACTTTTAAATCACCCCACAACACTCTTTCATGTTCACCTTCAGGCCTTATATCACCATGCTTTGTTTTGACCAATTTTCAAAGAGTCTCCAAGTCTTCTCTGTCTATACCCTGAAGCATCCTAATCATTTAAGAATATCTCTTGGAACTTCCATCTGCTCTGATCAATTGATAATGCACCATTATTCCTTCTTTAAGAGGCTTGTATTCAACAATCACTGGTGGTTTGGTAGCAAGTGAAATAGCATCAATTGCTATTTCATCATCTTTGACTATCACCAGATGCTTTTTCAGCTCAACTTCACCATCTACTTCATCTTCTTCATGCTCATCAATCTATTTATCATCTTCTATTCTTTGTCTCTTTGAAGATTCTAGTTGTTGCTCTTTCCCTGCTCTTTTCTTACCAAGCATCTTCTTTCTACTGCCTTTAGCTTTTTCTTCACTACTTTCTGCCTTTAACTTATCAGCTTCTAGTTCATCCCCTATACCTTTAGAACTTTCTTCTGTTTCCTTTTTACTTTTAACTACTTCAGAATCCATAGGTTTAAAAGTATTTACTCTCCTCATTTCATTATCAAACAACTTCTGAATCTCTTCATAACTTTTGCTCTTCAATTGATTATGTTTGTATCCACCCATGTTTTTAAGATAGGTAGACATTTGATTCCTCTTTTGTGCTTTAGTTGGTGGCTTTCTTCTTTTTTCTTCAGCTCTAATCATTGCAAAGTGTTTCTTTCTTTTGTTCATAAGCTCTATAAACAGTCTTGATCTTTCTTCAATAGTTATCTCTCCTTGTTCTTCTGTTTGTAGCTTCTGAGCCAACTCAAAATCTTCCTCCATCATAGCTTGTGTATTATCCCATGACTCAATCAAAGCTATGTTGGCCTCTTCTTCCTGTTTCCTTGCAAGCTTTTCTTCTTCTAAAAGTTCAGCCTCCAACTAAGCTTGAAGATTTCTTGCCAAATCTTCATCAAGAGCAACTTGATCTTTTCTTTTCGGAGGAACTTTAGGCTCAATCATGATTGCCTTGCCTTTGTCTTTAAAACTTGAAGATTGTGCTTCTTGTGGAGTTCTGAATTCACTTGGCTCCTGAACTACAACCCCTCTAGCCTTGGGTCTTGTAGTTGTTGTTGTTGTAGCAGTAGGAATAACAACTTTAGGTTTAGCTGCTTTGATTTCAATAAGAGTTTGAGCCAAAGTTAATTCATCAATCTTGGCAGCAGTAACTCCTTCATCAGCAGTAGAAACTTTAATTGTAGGAGCAGCACTATCTTCAACAACAGTATTTACCTCTCTCTGGCATATCCACATTTACCTCATCACCATGAAGATCATTTGTATCAAACATTTCTTCATTATCTGACCTCCCCTTGGGTATCATCAACTAAAGAAACATCAGCATCCTTATCAATGTCTTCAATACTCCTCCCCTGTTTGGATGCATCTTCATGATCACCTAAACTATCTTTATCCTTAGAGGATTCAACTCTTCTAGACATACCAACTTTCCTTAGTCTTTTTAATCCTGTAGTTCTTGATTTCTTTTGCCTTTCCAACTTCTGGACCCTCTTCTTTAAATCAGCAATCTCCTTGCTTGAGCATTCCTTTTGCCTTCTCTAAATCAAAAACTCGTGTTTTTGTAAGTTAGTACATAAAATCATCAATTTAGATAGCTGCATGCTATCCTCACCACTGAGAGATGGATCATTGGAAGGTGTAGGAACACTGTCATCTTGTTGTGGATCCTCCTGAGTAACTGCAGTGTCCTTCCTCTATTTCCTCCTGGACTGTTTCTTCTGAGATCTAAAGGATGATGGTTGAGTAGTAATGGGTATCTGGTTAGAATCATATTAGGAAGTTTGAATCTCACCCTCATCTTGATTAGCTTGAACGCAACAATTGTTATCAAACAAAGTGTATACTCTCTTAGAAAATCATTCCTTCTCTCCTCATATTGGCAAAGATTTTTTTTGTGTAGGAAGGGTTAACATAAATCTTCTTATGATGTGACATATCACCAAGTTGTTGATTAATGAAAACTTGTAGAAATCGTGGATACATCAGAAATTTAACCCCTCCATCTAAGTGTTTCACCATAGCATCAAAAATGTACTTAGACAGATTAAATTTTTGGTTTGTAGCCAAACAATATGATTAAAGAAGCCATTGTACTACTGAATTCGTTCCATGCAGTGAATGCACTTTAAGGCATTGGTAATGGTAAATGAATTAAGACTTCCATTGCGGAGAAAGAAGCTTTATAAAATGTATGCTTTTGAGAAGTTTTTCATACCCCAATCTTGCCATTCAGTTCCATCAAAAATGTAGCAGTTGTCAAATAATCAGTACCTCCTGCATCTCCAATTGAGATCACCTAATAGACATTCTAATGCTTGTCTCCGTGCATGAACCTCCTTTTTCTTGTCCATTAGGCTGTAACTACGATTTTTCCATTGATAGTGTTTTTCCGTTGCCGTTGACCGAAACGGTTGAATGCAAGATTGTAGATAAAGGATTGACAGTCAATGCATAACGAATCTGATTAGCATTCAGAAAATCTATAATCTCATGAAACCCATCTCTTTCAGCGGGTTTGTCCAAGAATACGACCATGTTGTGAGTATCACAAAAGTTTTAGGGTTAAACATGTTTGTGTTTTGAGATCAAAGATGAAATTGAGTTTAGGTTTTATGGTTAAGAGGTGTTTTGAATGATTGAAATCGAATAAAGAATAGAATGAAACCCTGAATCAAAGTATTTATAGAATCACCCTCAGCAGCATTACCTTGAACTGGCAGCATTAAATTAGGCCTAGCATCATTAACTTAACCTGATAGCACAATGTTATGCATAACAGTAGTAAGTAACCCAATAACCTAAGACTAACAGCATTAAGTTTTAAGTTACCAGCACTAACTTCAATTTCTTTCCAAAAAGGACTTCTATCATCAATTGATTCTTCTCACAAGCTCTCTTTCTGTTTTTATGCTCATAATATCTCTCAATTCTTTTTGCTCACATAATCACTCATTTATGTTTTTATGCAACACATTTGACAGTTTTGTACAAAGTTCCATCAATTCCAATAGTTTCATACTGTCCCTCCTCCACTTCCAAATGTATATACCTCTTGAGAGAGGTGATCATATTGAATGTTTAGATGTAGTTATTACCTAGTTTTGAACACCACATCCACCCAATAATGGTATCTTGCACTTGAAACCAACTACCTGAAACCAATTCCCTAAGGACTTGATCCATTAAGTGTTGCCATGGATTGGGTCTTATTTGATGTTACCACTGTCCTGCTCTGCTTCTAACTAGAAGCATATGCAGGCCCTTTTCATTCAGTCACCCAGACTCCTTATGGACAGCCTCATCACCAAACCTTTATCAGGGTACCACTAGCCTGAGGTATCTTAGGGTGTCCTGACCCCTTTTTGATATGCACTAGATGTTTTTTGATTCATTTTTAACCCCGCTATTTTTAGATATAACATTATCCTTTCATCCATGATCTACTGTAAAACTAAGTAGCCTCCCCTCAAACAATGCTTCAAGGGTAAGTATTTTGCCAAAACCATTAATAACTTTGGCGCCCAAAAAAATACTAACTTTTGCCATGGCAGTAGTACTTTTCTGCCTAGCATATACAGATGTCTAACAGTAATAACTCTGTCTTCAATAATGTATACAACAACATGCCTCTATTTCATCTCAACACACTAGAAAAGACTAGATAGACTTGTGAGTAATCATGAGGAATCATATTTATGCATAACTATGATACAAGTTACAAACTGTTATCTAAAAACATTAAACATTGCCTCAACCAATACTTTAAGAGCGTGAATACATTCAACATCAGGTATTCAATATGCTTTACCTGCAAGGTGTTAGTCCATAGCCAAAAATACACAATCTAAAGTATTTTCTTCTTGACAGTATTAAGTATGACCAACAGTTTTAACAAGCAAAGTCTTAAAGAATAGACAAGCATTACTAATTGACAAGACTAACAATACTAATCCTTTACAAAACTTTTACAAAGACATAAAGAGATGTAGACATTTAAGGATTAAGCATTCCAATACTTGAGACCAAGTACTGAAACCTTCCTGCATCAAAACCTTTTGTAAGAAAAGAATTTGTCTGCAACATATGATACAGTATGATTTTAAACATTTGAATTAACTTTAGGCATTGCAATCTCTTATAAAATGATGTCTAATCTCTATATGTTTTGTTTTAGAATGTTGAACAGGATTTTTAATAATGCAAATAGTACTGTTATTGTCAATATTAATGACAATATGCATGAAATTATACCCATAATCCAGCAATTGGTTTTGAATCTAGAGTACTTGTCCACAACAACTAGCAGCAGCCACATATTCATCTTTAGTTGTAGGAAAGTAGGCAACCATAGTTTTGTCTTCTTACAACTGCCATAATATGCTACCTGTTTCCCAAAAACTGACAACCTCCAGTAGTAGAGTTCTCCTATTGAAGTTGCTCAGCATAATCACTATCAGTATAAGCAACTAGTTTGAATGGAGAATCCCTAAAATACCAAAGGCCTAAAGTTGGGTTGCCTTTTAAATATCTAAAAATTTTCTTGACTGCTAAGAGATGTGATGTCTTTTGAGTAACTTGAAATCTGGCACATGCACATACTACAAACATAATATGCTGGCAGCTCGAGGTTGTAAAGATACATCAAAGACCCAATCATAGATCTATAAAGATGTACATCAACATCATCAGCATCTCCATCTTTGACTAAAGGCTTTTCCAAATCAACTGGAGTAGAAGCAGACTTCACATCAGTGTAGTTGAATTTCTTCAAAATCTCAGCTACATATTTATCCTGACTGATAAATATTCCATCTTCTTTCTGTTGTACTTGTACTCCCTAGAAAGAAAGTAAGTTCTCCCATAGAGACTCATCTAAAACTTATGCCTTCATAAGCTTCTCAAATCCAGTACACAGATCCCTTGTATGTAGAGCCAAAGATAATGGTTATCACATATACCTGTACAAGCAAAATATCTCCTTTTGCTTCTTGATAAAATAATGTTCTAATGCAATCTTCTCCTCTTTAAGACCCATTCCCAACAGATAGATAGCCAAGGTTCATACCATTCTCTGAGGTGCTTGAGCAAAACCATAAAGTGCCTTGACCAACCTTGTTAAACTTTGTCCCTGATGGATCGATCTTTAAATCCTAGGTGGGTTGAGTAACATAAACTTCTTCCTCAATAGTTTCCATAAAATAAAGCACTCCTTACATCAATTTGATATACCAGAAAACCCATAAAAGGAAGCATAGGGCCAAAACATATTATTGCCTCAATTCTTGCCACAGGAGCAAAAACTTCTTCATAGTCTATACCTTCTTCTTGTTTATGACCCTGTACAACCAACCTTGCTTTATTCCTTATCACAATCCCCCTTTCATCTTTCTTGTTTCTTCATTTATATCAAACATTTATGCATCATCTGACCTCCCCTGGGTATCATCAACTAAAGAAACATCAGCATCCTTATCAATTTATTCAATACTCCTCCCCTGTCTGAATGCATCTTCATGATCACCCAAACTCTCCTTATCTTTAGAGGATTCAGCTCTTCTAGACATGCCAACTTTCTTTAGTCTTTTTAATCCTATAGTTCTTGATTTTTTTTCCTTTCCAACTTTTGGACCTTCTTCTTTAAAGTAGCAATTTCCTTTGCTTGAGCATCCTTTGCCTTCTCTAAATCAAGAACCTGTTTCTGTAAATTGGTACACAAAAGCATCAATTCAGATAGTTGCATGCTATCCTCACCACTAAGAGGTGGATCATTGGAAGGTGTAGGAACACTGTCATCTTGTTGTGTCTCCTATTGAGTAACTGCAGTGTCCTTCCTCTGTTTCCTCCTGGACTGTTTCTTCTGAGATCTAGAGGTTGATGGTTGAGTAGTAATAGGTGTTTGAAGAGAATCAGTAGGAATGCCTGAATCTACACCCTCATCTTGAGTAGGTTGAACCACCATTGTTTTAAACAAAGGTGTTATTCTCCTAGAAAAATCCTTTCCTTCTTTTTTCATATTGGCAAAGATTTTCTTTGTGTGTGATAGGTTAACATAAATCTTCTTATGATATGACATATCACCAAGCTGTTGATTAATGAAAACTTGTAGAAATCATGGATACATCAGAAATTTAACCCCTCCATCTAAGTGTTTCACCATAGCATCAAAAATGTACTTAGATAGATTAAATTTTTTATTTGTAGCCAGGAATATGATTAAAGAAGCCAGTGTATACTGAATTTCGTTCCATGCACTGGATTTGGCACTAAGGCATTGGGTATGGGTTGAATTTAAGGAACTTCCATTGCGAAGAAAAGAAAGCTTTATAAAATGTAAGCTTTTGAGAAGGTTTTTAATACCCCATTCTTGCCAGTTCCTAAAAAATTGTAGCAGTTGGAAAACAATCAATACCTCCTGCATCTTCCAAATGAAGATCACTTCTAATGCTTGACTTCGTGATGATCACCTTCTTCTTATCAATTAGGGCTTGTATCTGAAGTTCACTATTAATCGTCTTTGCCCTTGCGGTTTCCCAGAACTGTTCAATGCAAGACGTGTAGATAGTAGGATTAATAGTCAATGCATAACGAATCTGATTAGCATTCAGAAAATCAATAATATTATGAAATCCATCACTTTCAGCGGGTTTGTCCAAGAATGCAACCATGTTGTGAGTATCAGCAAAAGTTAGGGTTGACATTGTGTTGTGTTTTGATGATCAAAGATGAAATTGAGTTAGGGTTTATGGTTAGAGAGTGTTTGAATGATTGAAATCGAAATGAAGCATGATCGAAGTATTTATAGAATCACCCTCATTAGCATTAACTTGAACTAGCAGCACTAAATTAGGCATAGCAGCATTAACTTAAACTGACAGCACAATATTATGCCTAACAGTAGTATGTAACCCAATAACCTAAGACTAACAGCATTAAGTTTTAAGTTACCGGCACTGACTTTAATTTCTTTCAAAAAAGGACTTCTATCATTAATTGATTCTTCTCACAAGCTCTCTTTCTGTTTTTATGCTCACAATATCTCTCAATTCTTTTTGCTCACATAATCACTCATTTATGTTATTATTCACACATCTTCTTTTTTTTTTCTATATTTTAAGATCACTAATCTCTATTTTCTTTTAGCTCACCAAATCACTCTTTCTGTTTTTATGCAACATATTTGACAGTTTTGTACAAAGTTCCATCAATTCCAATAGTTTCATACTGTCCTCCCCACTTCTAAGTGTGTAACCTCTTAAGAAAGGTGGATTATTGAGGTTTACGATGTTGTCTCAAACAGTTTGAGCTTCCAATTCCCCCAATATGGTATCTTGGCACCTAGGACCAATACTTGAACCAATTTCCTAAGAATTTGATCCATTAATTGTTGCCATGGATTGGGTCTTATTTTATGTTACCACTGTCCTACTCTGCTTCTAAGCTAGAAGCAGTAGTGGCAGCCCTTTCCATTCTGTCACTCAACTCCTTATAGACAGCCTTATCACCAACCTTTTTCAGGGGGACCACTAGGCTGAGGTATCTTGGTGTCCCGACCTCTTTTGACATGCCTAGATGTTTTTTTATCCTGTTAAAAAACTTTTGATATTACATGTCCTTCCATCCATGCTTGAATGTATAAATAAGTAGCACCCCCTCAAATAATGCTTTAAGGGGAAAGTATTTGCACAACAGTTGTAACTTTGGCACCTAACAGTACTAACTTTTGTCTGGCATTAGTAATTTTCTACCTAGCAGTAGTAAGAGATATATAACAGTATTAACTCTTTCTTTAATAATTATACAACAACATGCCTCTATTCATCACAAGCATACTAGAAAGGACTAGATAGACATGTGAGAATTCATGAGGATCCATATTTATGCATAAATGAATAAAACTTAAAACTGCTATCCAAAAACATTAACTTTTTCCTCACCAATTCTTCAGAGGTGAAGCATTCAGTAAACCTCGCTCCGATAAAGAGACCAGAGTTACGTTATGGTGTCATATCAGAACATATAAACGCAAGCGGAAGACTTTATTAATTTAAAATACCAGTCATGACAAAAGACTCCAAAAAGTATTAAATTCCAACAAAGTTTCTAAAAAAAAAGGAAAAAAAAAGGGAAAATCTTCAAACGAAAGGGTCTTAAATATAAATCCAAAACAATGGGAAAACTATCAAAGGTTGGTCCTTTAGAAGCTTCCTACACTCATCACTCAAAATTCCCAGCTTACCACTTAGTTACCTGCAACCGGAAAGAAAATGTTGGTTGAGTAACGCCTCAGTGAACAGATATAATAACAACACGGTTTATAAGATAAAGATATGACGAAACCGACTCATGAGAATCTGCTTAACATATGTCTCAAATAATAAGCGATAATCTAGATTTAAGGGATTAACAAAGGATGTGCACAAGCTCGAAACAAAAGTCTAAGCATCCACTCGCTTAGACTACATAATCCAACATTACATCGTATATATCAATTTTCATATAAATTGTATAATAGGAGCTGCAGGATTCAGATTTACCCTACAAAAATGTGAAATAGGGTGTATTGAGCAAACACAACATTCACATGAACTGAACGGAAACAATAGTTCCTAGGATGCATCCTTACGGCTCCCTATAAACAAAGTTATTTACTATCCATATACATAAGCACTATGGCGAGTGTACTAACGATATTATATCAAATCATTAATAAGTGCACATACAAAAGTGAACCGCCGTGGACCAATCCTCACTGCAATCATATAGTGTTCATGGCGTTGGTGCATCAATGACATGGTCATGGTACCCTCATGACTAGATACAAATAGCTTCGGGGCAGATTAAGCAAGATATAGTGAACAGTTTCAATAACCCATATGGATTATGATCTTAGTAGCATATATTCAATACAAGAACCAATAGATAATTACAAACAAGTATCGATTCAAACGGATTGTCAATATCACATGAGTCACGATTTCAGATAGCAAATCAAAGTAATGTCAAACAAATATCAAATAGATCAAGTAGTCAAATGAGAATGAAGTGTCCTTACTAAAAGGACAAAATATCTGTACCTTAATGAATAAGCAAAGGGGAAACGGACACGAAGACAATATATCACAACCTCTTTACTGAATCTACAAGAACCCATGATTACATGTCATTATCTATCTTCTTTTATAAGTTTCACATTTGATTTTACCATAAATAATGTTTACTTGACCTAATTAAGGTTTTCAAAAATTTCAGATTTTGACTACTTATTCAAGGTAAGTTCCCATACATAAATGACCCATAAAAACATCTTCTAAAATTACACCAAAAATTATAGAGGTTCCTACATATGTCTAATACACTTGTCATTGGTTTAATTTATTTCCATGTTTAAGTATCTCTTGATCCTGTTACCCAAACTGACCGAATTTTTGAATGGTAGAACTTTGAAACGTTGACCGCGTAAAAACCAACTTAGGACACTCCAAAATTCTGAAAAATCTATGGATGTAGCACATATCATGAAGATTTATCAAATCAAATTTAAGGATATCCTTACGATTTGAGAATTAAAAAATAAAACATACAAACTCTGAAATTTTCGGCCGAATTGCAGTTTTGACTTAATCTTATAAAATCTAAAAATCGACCTTCCCGACCTCCAATTAACATGAGGCTGGATTTTCCAGAAACTAAACTCTTTGAATTTAACTTTAGCTAAGAATTTGTAAACCTGTTTTTGCATTTAAGTTCATACCACACTTGAACATGACCAAAAATTCTGCCTAGAATTATTAACCGTGAAAACCTTAATTAACACCCATCAAAACCAACCCTAGGATTTTTAATCTTGTAGTTTTTATTAATAACACATTTAATGATCATCTTAGGGTTTCAAAACATGTAATTAAGTCATATTTATCAGATTACATAATTTACAAATTCATAACTACATGATTTCTTCTTTTTACACTTTATGATTTTATGTATAAAACTTATGTGTAATCATGGAAATACCAAGAATGAATTTAAAAGAGACATGGATTACTTACGGATTTTAGATGGAGACAAGAACAAAAAACAAACATCAAGGAATCAAAGATCAAGACCACACTAAGAACACCAAAACTTCAAGGATTACCCAAAAACACCTAAACCTTCTTCTTGCTTGAAGCTTTTATGGATGAATACACAAAATTATGAAGAGAAAATTTTTAGAGAATGATGGAGAATAACGGGAGAGGGGGGCGGTTATAAAGGGTAGAGAGGAGGGGACAAAATCTTTTTATTGTTTTAGAAAGATTTACACAATATTAGCTTAAACCATTTTACACTTAATATCAAAAATAGGTTTTATAAAAGAAAACAATTTTTTTCCTAAACATGTATAAGGGGGGGTCAGATTTATGTGAAGCAAAAGAGGGGGACACAATAATTTTTTTTCCTATTTTAAAGATTACACAAAATACTTGCTAAAACCGTTTAATACTTATCCCTTAAAATAGATTCTTTTAATAAAAGAACGTAAATATAAAAAATAATCAAATTAACCAAAATTTTTTTTTCTTATTAACAATATATCTTATGATATATCTTTATAATTTCCAAAATTATAACCTAAGGTTTAATTTTCAAATACTTATTATTAAACTTTAGGTTATATTTAAAATTAACAAAATGAAATGAAATTCAAATTTTCGGGTTTTACAATTCAACATCTGGTATTCAATATGCTTTACCTGCAAGTGTTAGTCTATAGCCAAAAATACACAATCCAAAGTATTTTCTTTTTGACAGTATTAAGTATGACTAACAATTTTAACAAACAGTTTTAAGTATAACTAGCAGTACTAATTATACTTAGCAGTACTAATTGACAAGACTAACAATACTAATCCTTAACAAAATATTCTACCACCATGTGCTCCTCCTCCAAATGTAACATAACCTCCATCAAATTCCTTGAAATCTAAGAGATAAGCTATGTTCCCAGTCATGTGCCTTGAGCATCTACTATTAACAAATCCTGTATCATCTTGTTGTGGCTTGCCCTGCATATAAAAATAAGGAAATTAGATTCCTTTGGGGACCAGCCATCATCTGAATTGGATCTGATCTCGTGCATCACTGTATTTATGTTTCCTTTAAGTGATTGATGCACCATTAGGGTTTAGTTTGGTCTCCAAACCCAACATGCTGAGGCCTTTACAGCATTTTCCTGATTAACCCTAACAGCATTAACAACTGCAGAATTTGGCCTAGCAGTTTTAACTGTTTTTGGCCTAGCAGTATTAACTGCTTGTGGCCTAGCAGTATTAACTGCTTGTGCCTTGGCAGTATTAACTTTATGTGTAAACCTTTTGTTAGATAATGTTGTTTTAGATTGAAAGGGTCTTCTTACAGTTGATTGTGCTGTTTTTGGAAAACATGACATTGGTTTAGCACTAAAAACTATAGATTTGGGATGAGCAGTATTAACTGTCCTGGCAGTATTAAAAGTTTTTAGGCAGTTTTATTTAAACTGTCTTGGACCATGTTCTTTGAGATTATGGTGATTTCTTTGGTAGTATAGTTGTAGTTCACCCTGTTATAATTATTCCCATATACCATCCTTTCCCTTTGATGGTATTTGTACTGAGCCTGTACATGATTAAAACTCCCATAAATAAAGCAAGCTTTGTTGTACATCACAACCTTAGATTTTGCACTCTTCAATTCAGCCAATGTTTGAGCTAAGGTAATCTCTACTTCAGTTATAACAGGTAGTGACACAACAATAGTAGAGGGAGCAGCAGTACTAACAGGAATTTTAATACCAGCAGTAGTAAGTGTTTCAGCAGCACTAACCTCTTTAGGTATCACATCATGCTCTTTTTCAGTCATATCATTTTCAGCAAAAACTTCATCACCAATAAGAGCATATGTGTCAAACATTTCTGTATCATCTGACCTCCCCTGAGTTTCATCAACTAAAGAAACTTCAGCATCCTTGTCAATGTCTTCAATACTCCTCCCCTGTTTGCAGGCATCCTCCTGAGCACCCAAACCTTCATCATTTGAGGATTCTACTCTCCTTGTGCTACCAACCCTGTACAATCTTTTGAACTTATGAGTTCTCTTGCTGGCCTTCTTCTCAAGCTTCTTCACCCTACTTTTCAAACTGGTTATCTCCAAAGCTTGAGTTATCTTTGTAGTCTCCAAGGCAAGAACTCTATCGGATAATTTGGTACAAAGGTTCATCAATTCATGAAGTTGCATTCTATCCTCACCACTTTGAGATGGATCATAGGAATGTTTAGGCACAAACTCCTCATTTGTCTCCTTTTCAGTCATAGGTTCTGTAGAAGCACTAGATTGAGAAACCTCAATGTCCTTTCTCTGCTTCCTTCTAGGTTTTAGATGTAGATGGTTGAGTAGTAATAGATGTCTGTTGAGAATCAGTAGGAATGTCTGAATCTACACCTTCTTCTTGAGTAGCTTGAACCATCATTGTTGCAAACAGGGGTGTTACTCTCCCAGAAAAATCTTTTCCTTCTCTCTTCATGTTGGCAAAGATTTTCTTTGTGTGTGAGGGGATAACATAAGTCTTCTTGTGACGTGACATATCACCAAGATGTTGATTAATAAACACTTGTACAAATCGTGGATACATCAGATATTTAACCCCTCCCTCTAAGTGCTTTACCATAGCATCAAAAATATACTTAGACATGTTAAATTTTTGGTTTGTGTCCAAGCATATGACTCCAGAGGCCATAGTGCTACTAAATTTGTTCCATGTAGTGGTCTTAGCACTAAGGCATTGCGTAATGGTATGAATAAAAAACTTTCATTAAGAGAAAAGAAAGCTTTATAGAATGTAAGTTTCGGAGAAGGTTTTTCAAACCCCATCCTTGCCAGTTCTTCAAAAATAGTATCAGTTGGCAAACAATCAGTACCACCTGCATCTTCTAAGTTAAGATCACTTCTAATACTTATCTATGTGATGATCACCTCCTTCTTATCAACTTGGTCTTGTAACTGACGTTCTCCATTAACCGTCTTTAACTTTGATTTTTACAGAACTGTTCAATGCAATATGTATAGGTAGTAGGATTGACAGTTAAAGCATAACGAATTTGGTTAGCATTCAGAAAATCAATAATTTCATGAAACCCATCACTTTTAGCGGGTTTTTCCAAGAATGCGACCATGTTGTGAGTGTAAGCAGGAGTTAGGGTTGACATTTTTTTGTGTTTTGATGATTAAAGATGAAATTGAGTTAGGGTTTACGTTTAGAGAGTGTTTGAATGATGGAAATCGAATAAATAATCAAATGAAACCCTGAATCGAAGTATTTATAAAATCACCCTCAGCAGCATTAACTTAAACTGACAACATTATGTTAAGCCTAGCAGTATTAAGTTTTGCCTAACAGCATTAACATATGCCTAACAGTAGTAAATAACCCGACAACAGTAACTCAACAACATCAACTTAAGCTTAGCAGCATTAATGTACACCAGTAGTATTAACCTAAAGCTAACAGCATTAAGTTTGAGTTACGAGCATTAACTTCAATTTCATTACAAAAAGAATTTCCATCATCAATATTAATTCTCACAAGCTCTCTTTCTGTTTTTAAACTCATAATATCTCTTATTTCTTTTTCTCACTGAAACACTCTGTCTATTTTTCATGCACACATCTCTCTTTCTGTTTTTACTCACAATATCTCTCATTTCTTTTTCTTAATGAAACACTCTATCTGTTTTTCATGCACACATCTCTCTTTCTGTTTTTACTCACAATATCTGACAGTTTTGTACAAAGTTCCATCAATTCATTTAGTTTCATAATGTCCTCCCCACTTCCAAGTGTGTTAGCTCTTAAGAGAGGTGGATCATTGGACTGTTTGGATGCAGCCTCAAACCTAGTTTGAGCTTCTGCACCCCCTAATATGGTAACTTGGCACCTGGGACCACTACCTGAATCAGTTCCCTGAGGAAAAGACTCATTAAGTATTGCTATGGATTGGGTCCTATTTATGTTACCACTGTCCTACTCTGCTGCTAAGCTAGAAGCAGTAGTGCAACCCTTTCCATTCTGTCCTCCCACTCCTTATAGACAGTCTCATCTGCAACAAGGTGAATAGGTCCACTAGACTGAGATATCTAAGTGTTCCTTTTGGCTATCCTAGGTTTGTGAGTCTTGAGATGATGATAAAACAGTGATTGGTTCTTTATTAGAGTGTTGAGCAGGTGTGGATGTATGTTGGGGATCAGTGGGTTGTCCTGACCCTTCACCCACTGCTGCTTAATGTTACATTCCCTTTCATCCAATCTTAATTAACCTCCCCTCAAACAATACTTCAGAGATTGAGTAATCCAATGCTAGCAATTAGAAAGTTAAACCTGCTAACATCAAAAGCCTTTGTGAGAAGATCTGCAACATTGTGGTCTGTGTGAATCTTGATCACTTGAATCAACTTCTTCTCATAAGAATCTCTGATGAAATGGTGCCTAATCTCTATGTGCTTGGTTTTAGAGTGAAACACTGGATTCTTCACAATACAAATGGTGCTTTCATTATCAATGTAAATCTTGGTGTTCATGAAGTTGAATCCATAATCAAGCATTTGATTTTGAATCCATAACACCTGTCCACAGCAATTAGCAGCAGCAACATACTCTGCCTTAGTAGTAGAGTTGGCAACTATAGTCTGCTTCTTGCATTGCCATGAAATCAATCTTCTTCCAAGAAATTGACAACCTCCTGTTGTGGATTTCCTGTCTAAGCTAGCTCCAGCATAATCACTATCAGAAAAAGCCTCCAAGTCAAATGGTGAATCTCTAGGATACCAAAGGCCCAATTTAGGTTGACCTTTCAAGTATCTAAAAATTCTCTTCACAGCATGAATATGTGAAGTCTTTGGTGTAACTTGGAACCTTGCACAAGCACAAACAGCAAACATTATGTCAGGCCTAGAAGCTGTTAAGTACATCAATGATCCAATCATTGATCTGTATAAATGAACATCTACAGCTTCAGCTTCTTCATCCTTAACCAATGCCTTATTAGTCTCTATTGGAGTGCTTGCTGTCTTCACAGTGGCAAAATCAAACTTCTTCAATATTTCAGCCACATATTTGTCTTGGCTAATAAAGATTCCATCCTCCTTCTGTTGTACTTGGAACATGTGTTGAAATGGTAGATGTCCTAAGAGATTTTGATTGGATCACTTGGCTCTAGACGCGATTGTGATTTTGGTTTTAGTACTCGGAGGCTGGAGCATATTGCCACCTATTCAATATCAACATTCTCGGAGTGAGATGTCAATAGATAACGTGTGTATCTCCGTGACAAATGAGACAAGTTTCTGTTGAGAGAAACCCGAATGGCTGGGAAGGGTTGTGCATTGCATCACTGGGTCCATGATGTCGTTTTCAATGTCAGCAATCCAACTTGTAGATCTCTAACAGATATGTATTGACCGTTTTTTGCCCTTTTTAAGTTGTGTGGGGGCTTCTTTCTTTCAGACCCTTTATCCAACGTTTCTTTTCATTCTTCAAAACGGCCTTCAATGCTTACCAAGACGTCATTTATAACACCTTGTTGTGATTGTTCCAGTGTTAGCTCAATCTTAGTCGGCATTATTCCCATATACATTCATCTCCAATCATACCTAAGGACTGTTATTTCTAACTTTGGATTATCCTTGGGTAGATCCTCCGGTTCTGGTTGGATCATAGGATTGATTCCTAACCTAACCACCTTATGACTTCAGAATCGTCATAAAATTAAGATGTTGTTGGGTATAAGATCGAACCATAAAACCTTTTCAGCACATTGAGTCAATTAGATCATATTTTAAATACTGTTCCTCACTTATTTTAAATATTAAACAAAATTAAAAAATATTTAGTGTTTGAAATTAGCTTTTGCTACTAGTGAATTACAATTATGTCTTGAAAATTCCGTGGGAGAAAATATTATCAGCATGAATGGTTTGGAACATTTTGATAATGTTTTGAATACATAATAGTTGTCATTGTAGATGTATCCAAAAACATTAAAACCTTGTTTTTCGAAAAAACTCCCACCCTCAATAAATAGGACCCAATTAAGAAAATTGTTGTCTTTGACATCACTGTAAGGGATGGAGTTGTTGAAACACATCAATTTTTGAAAGATTATGAATTGTCATCGAGAAAATTCTTGAAAAATTGTGTTCAACTTTTTGAAAACAGCGGTTAGAGAACTTCTCTTCTAACGGTTAAGGGTAAGCGCACTGCATGTACACTTTCCTTTTTCTTTGCTAATGACATTGAATGTCTTATAAGACACAACTCAAGACGAGATCAGAAAAGTTAATAGAAAAAATATAATATTTTCTGTTGTTAAGGATACAGTTATAAACTTCCTTTATTTGAAGTCCGGGTTACGTACTGATATTTGTACATAAGCCATTTAGAAAATTAGAAATGACATGTTTTGAAACTATTTGCAACTCTCGCTCGAACATTCATTTACACACCCGTGGCAATGTTAATCGCATTTCTAAGTAGTAAATGTTATCGATTCCAAGAGACATGTCGAGAAGAATCTTTTTGAAATTTTCTGTTTTTTTGATTTTGTATTTTTCTTTTTTGAAGATTTATTATATTTTTGTATTTTTTATTTCTCAAAATATTTACCATGGTGATGTTTGATGATGATATCAAGCTAGTCCTCATTTGTGCTGAACCTCCAATTCGGCTAGAGTCAAAATTTCCATACAATCCTTCTGACAAGATACTTAAACCGATCCTCAGGAAGGGCTTTCGTAAAACATGTCAGCTATTGATATTAGTTCTGACAAATATAATTCAATTATACCATTTTCAACCTGTTCCTTTATGAATGATAGAGTATGGATGTGTTTGTCCATGAATGTTGTATGGGTTTGCATGGGCGAATGCTATGGCTGACTAAGAGTCGCAATACAATGGTATTTTGTTGTAGTTGAAGCCATAATCTTGAAGTTGTGTCCATCTTCCACATTATTGAGCACAAACTTGCAGATACGCCAAGTATCTCTGCCTCTGACTGAAGACATGGCAGTGCAATTTTGTTTTTTGACTTCAGCTTACAAGTTTATCACCAAGGAAACTATATCCTCAGAAGTGCTTTTCCCGTAGTATCAGGCATCCGCTTCATGATCTGCGTCTGAAAATGCTTGTTAGTTCAAAATCCAGAATCCCTTTGGATACCAGAGTCCCTGTTATGGTACCCTTTAGGTATTTAAATATCTTTTAACCTCCTGAGGTGCTTTTGAGTTGGTCATGTTGATATCGTGCACATTTGATACTGCTTGCACTAAGTCTGTTACTTGGATGTCAAGTACATGAGTGACCAATTTTACTATGATATTCAGATTGGTCTAGGGTTCTCCACTTAAATCTACATTAGTTTGGGTTTTGTAGCCAATGGTGTACCATGGGGAGTAACAATTGTCCATATTATGCTTTTCCAGAAATTTCTAAAGCGTTAATTGGACTGATGATAAAAATACCTTTTGGGGACTGGTGGATTGACAGTCCTAAAAAGGAATTTATCTCCCTATATTAAGGACATTTCAAATCTACTGTGCATTACCTTTTTCAAATCTTTTTGAATAATTAGGGTTTGTACGATCCCAAAAAAAATTTATGTCATCAACGTTAAAATCTGCACAAGTAGAGATATCTTCCCCGTATTTTATCGATAAGTTGGGTCAATTGTACTTTAGTAAAGCTTTGGACATCAGGATGTTGGATATTTCCATGTAATCAGGCTCTTTGGAGCTTGCTTTAATCCTTACAAAGCTTTCCGTAGCTTAGAAGGTAGACTTTTCTGGATGATTGGATCAACAACCTTTCGGACTGAGCAACGTAAACCTCTTCCTTCAGTGGGACCATTAAGAAAAGCCGTTTTTACGTCCATATGATAGATTGGAAAAGACTTGTGTTGCTGCAGTGGGCAACATAAAATAATTAACTGTTACAAGCGTGCAACTGGAGCAAGGTTCTTGAAAATTCAATTACCACTCTTCCTGCGCATAACTTTAGCTACAAGTCATGCTTTGTTGGAATTACAGTATGGATCTTCATCCTTTTTGTTCTTCCGTAACCACTTTAGCTTATAACCATCTTGCCAAATGGTTTGTCGACGAGTCCCAGACTTTTAGTCTGTCAAAAACTGATGTAGTTCATCATGCATTGCTTCGTTCCATAGCAGAATCAGCCATTGCCTCCTTTGTTCTTTGGTTCAACAATACTCACCGTGAGCTTGCGACATACACATTTCAGGATCTGTGGCAAACTGTTGTCTTGTTTGAACTGGATGCATGGTTTTGGAATTTCCATGAACATGTTTAATGGATGATCTTTGGTCCAACGGTAATCATGACTTTGCTGGTTGAAATGAATGCACATCGGTTTTATCAATGGTGCCCGGTGAAGGAAAGGACTCACCAATTTTGTACCCGTGTACAAAAAGGATTGATAAATTCAGCTTCTTGAAATGATGCATTCGGTGCTTGATCATTGTTGTTTTCCTCAGCTTGATCGTGTGTTGGATTGTAATATTCTTCATGTAAAGGACTGAAGAGAAATTCTAACCCTTGATTTGACGAATCTGTCTTTTCTGCTGAAGGAACAACATTTTGTCTTGGGGGCACGGGGTCAGAGTTGTCATAATCTGACGCCTTTTGTCTTATGAACGGGGCTGTGATAGCAAACATTTTCAACAGACATCTCTTGTCGTTGTGGTGCGAGGTCTGAACTGTTGTGATCAGACATCATTTTGTGATCATCAGATCAAAATTCCTTGAAGCCCTGTTTTCTGAGATATCTGTCTTTTCCGCAACCAAACTCTGAGTCCTTCCTTTATAGGATTAAACGATGTACCTGTACTTAAGAGAGTACCTGCACTGACATCAAGAGCTTGTTCGCTTTCACATTGGTTAGTGATATCTCCTTTTGAACCATTTGGGGGTTCACTGTCAACCTTATTTGTGCTAAAGGCGAATATTTTTCCAGTAGGAACCCATCTAAGACTAATTGTCTTGAAAATTTACCGTCCGGTTTCCACCTAAGACAAGATCTAGGAGTCATTGTTTTCTTATGCACAACGGAGGTGTTTTTGATTGAAAACATATGTCCTTTTGAGATCTGTCTTTCTGGTTTCTTTGCAAACCTTGTTTGCTCTATGGGTTTGTTTCTTGTTGTTGTCTTATTGGATGGAACCTTAGCACGTGAGTTGACTTCTTTCAGGAATTTTATTACACAAGAATCATGATTGGCATTAAAGACACATTTCTGACATGTCGAGCAAACAAAATGTTTGGAGTCAGAAAATTTCTAGGGATACCTAGAGTGTTCATGTGTCTTTTTCTTAGCCCTCCTCTAGGTAGTGTGATTATGAACCATATTCGTTTGAGCTATACCTAGAATGAGCAGTTTGCAATCTTGTAATGAGGTTTGCATGGGGCAGATTCTCTTCTCTTAGGCAGATAATGTGTAGTGACTGGTTTTGACAAATCGTTACTCACATCAACTTGGGAGGCAAACCGTTCTTTTGAAATTTTGGGTCTTTCAGACTTAAACGCAGTCGGTTGTCTAACAACGGATTGGTTTTTGAGTGGTTGTCCAACCGGTTTTCCCAAGATTGATGGCTTTGCAAACTTAGTATTCACACTAAGTTCACTGTTAGTTTCTTACTCGTTTTTTAATGCTGCAATTGCAACCCTTTTTCTGATCTGAGCTTGTACATCAGCATTTTCATTTGACTTTCTTTGTTCAGTATGTGCCTTAAAGAGTCATTCTTGGTCTTTGGTTGAAATCGTGTCCTTTTGAATAGAATCAAAAAAGTTATTTGTAAGTCTGTTTCAAGTGCTCTTTTTCTTTATGTAACTGCTCATTCTCCACTAGTAATTTAGCCACACTATGTTTCAATTCGATGTTTATTGATTCAGTTACATCGATGTCATTTTTAACTTTGGCTTCATTACTTTTCTCTTTTAAAAATTGACTCTGTTGCCCTGATTTTAAAACATTGTTTTCCCATTTGTAGTTCAAGATTAATACATGTGCTTCGAGTATTTGCAAAAATCTTTTTGACCATGGGCAACAGTCTTTTTGAGCACAAAACATTTTCAGACGAGTAATTGTGTTGAGAGTTGAGGTTCCTAGTTATCAGTTAATTGAGCAGGTAAAGGACGTATGTCGTGACATTGTTTAGCATTCTGGTCAACCTTTCCTTCATTATTGAATTCAGGTTGCTCAGTATGCTGTTGTCTTGTAGCAAAGATATTGATTTTAGCAGTCGTTTATACCTCAGCCATGGGCCTCTTCATTATTTATGGTTGATATCTGCATCATCAACATGTGCATCATTCCCGGATCTGCTTGATTGTATCCTGCTCTTGAGCATTCATGTCATATTGCTTTCAATGATAACTAAAACTACGCATCTAATGCTTTACTCGAATTAACCATTTTAGTTTGTCGTATGCGTTCAGTTTTTCAATCACCCTGCTGTCATACTCATTTTATGCAGCACTCATTTTCTCAATCGACTTTTTTACATTATCATGTTTTGGATCAGTGTATCTCGGAATTCTCGGAATATCGAGTCGAGGTGTATTCTAGAAGTAGGTTTCGTGTCATTCAATATATTCTCATTCAAATAGATCTGTGGCGTTGATGAACATTTGGAAACTGTGTCTCGAGTACTTTAAGAAGGCATGCGATCCAATTCTTGAAATCTTGGTTGTCAGTTGCTTTTCTAGTTGATTACGTTTAGGAACATCGTGGCCTGTGAAAAAAAAGTCTCTAGATCTTGAACAAAAAAAGTTTTGTCGTAAATGCGGCGTTTGAATCATCCTCGGTTCGCTTCCTTTTAGGTGTGTTTAAAAGACACTTGAGTGGTGGAATGAAGTCGTTGAAAAGATTACCATGCAATTTCTTTTTGGTTTTGTCTTGTATTATGTTGCATTTGTTGTTTTTGAGTCTGAACATGAAGATAAGGTTATCTTTCCTTTCTCCATTTTGTCGAAAATTATGAAGTGGAAAATGTTTGAAGGGATTTAAGCAGGTAAAGTGTTTGTTGCTTCGTTGTGGAAAAAAACTATTCAAGGATTTTACAAGTCTTGACTAAACCGAAAAATACAAGATGTATTTTGCGGGGATTTTTACTAATCAGAAAAACCGTGAATATAGAATTGTTGTTGAAATCGTTGTTGCTCGATGATCAAGTTTACTCATTCGGCTCTTTCTTCGTTATCGTCGGTAAAATCTAAATATACCACGTTGATCAAAACGATGTCACGAACACGATGATATAATTCTTAAGTCTGTCATTTCAGTCCTCGAAACCGAAAAACCGAAAATTTAGTTAAAACGTGTAATTTTGTCCGTGGTTGATGTAGTTCGGTACAATCTAGAAAAAAAACTCGTTCGGTCCAACTAGAGTATACTCGATCGGTGCTCAAGATTCACTCGTTCGGCTCTTACTTCGTTCGATGATCAAGTTTCACTCGTTCGGCTCTTACTTCGTTCGATGATCAAGTTTCACTCGTTCGGTCCTTTTGATTGTTACTCGTTCGGTCCTCTTTGAAATTTTTCACTCGTTCGGCTTTATAGTTTTCCACTCGTTCGGTGATCTTTGGAATATTACTCGTTCGGTTCAAGTCATTTCTAACTCGTTCGGTCCAAGTCGTTTCTAACTCGTTCGGTCCTTGATGAAGTCACTCGATCGGCTCAAGTAGATGAAAACTCGTTCGGTCCTTGAGTTTTCCACTCGTTCGGCGCATGTGAATTTCACTCGTTCGGTCCTTGAGATTTTCCACTCGTTCGGCTCAAGACGTTTAAACTCGTTCGGTGGTTGAGGAATCAACTCGTTCGGTTCTATAGAAAATGAACTCGTTCGGTCCTTCAAAAATTTTGCTCGTAGCAGCCAAGGAAGTAGAGGACACAAAGAGGAGAAAAAAGACAAATGAAAACGAAGCTTACTATATCTTGTCAAACTGGAAAACAAAGGAAGAAAGAAAGAAGAAATAAAAACGTGTATGTAGAGCCCAAAGTAGAGATTTAAAACATTAATTAAAAAGTTGACAACAACAAACGCAAATTAGTTGACGAGTGAAACTTAAACAAAAATAAGTTGAATCAATAAACGCAAATTAGCTGTCAACAACAAAAACCACGAAACCCAACCGAGGTGACTGATACCAATTGTAGGAACCCGTCTAATACTTCATATGCCAAACCACACGGATCGAATCAAGAAAATAAGAAAGAGAGGTGATGGTGTAGAGAGAGAGATGAGAGAAAAAAGATGTATTAGAAAAAAAGATATTTGTGAGATTAGATATTTTCATATGGGAAAATATCTATATATATATATATACCCCTACACATTTAATGTGACGCGAGGGATATTTAACTAGGACTCGGGCTCGGGTTTTGCTTGGGATTAAACACGAAACATATACAATATTAGTTTAACTATCGAGCCCGATTCCCGATAATATTCTATTACAACATTAACTAATTAAAGACCGAAGCTCCATCGTAGAAGTGACCGAACTTCTTGTTCGACTCAATAATTAAGGTAACAAGCTATCACTTGCAAATATCATTGGAATCTTAACAATAAGCTTTGCATGGGTTTTGGAACTTGTTTTACCCAAAAAGTATTCCATGCAAAGGGGTATATATCATAACTTTTTGAAACTTATAAACTAAAAGGACTAAAAATGTCATTTTATCAAAGTTATAAATAATAGGGGTCTGATTATGTGTCACTTTCAAATAGTACAGGTTTACTTTGTACATCTTTTAAACTAGAAGGACCAAAATCGTAAAAGTGAAAACTCCAAGGGTATATTTTGCCATTTTTCATTCTCAAGGGTCTAAAATGTACCATTTTGAAAAAGTATAAAAATGTATTCAAAACCTTACAAAACATAACTTTAATTAACGCTTGACGTGCTTAACATTTCCAGTTATTGAATAAAACGCTTAAAACCGATTATGTTATAACCATTATATCATTCATTATCGATGTGCTTTTAAAAATCCTGTCTTAAAGCTATATCATACCACAATACTAGGGAGCTTCATATTAAGGGGTTTCATCATGGTATTACGTTCTGAATGAGTTGTTGGGTTTGCGATTTAAAGTGCCCTAGCTCCTCAAACGTTTACTGAATGACCTCTGAATTATGATGGCCCGAACGGTGATACAATAATTCCAAACTCTCCAATCAAACTTATAACAATATTAAACTCTTAGAATCAAAGTTCTAGAGTACAATCTTCCTAAGACTCGACATATTATCCCAGGTTACGTGATGAAGCTGCTTTCTTTCAAGTTGATATACTTTCCGCCCGAGTAGATAACGTCGTACTACCATACAGACGCCTTTCCTTTGATATACTTTTGCCATTAATCAGATTTCCCTATCAGGTGAGTTCATAGCCTCGCTTTTCAATCTCTTTAATGTTTTATAAACCCGCGAGGGGGATACATGCTTGTTACAAACTCTTTTACATACTCGTTTATCTTATAACAATGTGATTACTTTTCAAAGACTTAATGAATTCATAACCCCATATTTCAATCTTTTGAATACTTTATAAACTTGTGATACCTGATATAAACCATGAATGCAAGTGTTTTTCCAACTGTATGCTATCCAGATATATTATTGCCTAAGTAGCTTCCAGTGCCATTATTTCCATATCATGAATCATTAATTACTTGCATTGCGAGTGAACGCGAATATTGTGAATAGATCTATTGGGGGTGACGGCTCCCGTTTGTATACTGTTAGGAAAATATTGTAAACAGACTTAATACTGTTAGTATTAAAGTTAAGTCTGTTAGTTTTAGTTAGTACTGAT
>BQNB010054559.1:0-27827 GCA_026074375.1 Tanacetum coccineum
CTAAACCCTAAACCCTAAAACCAAAAACCTAAACCCTAAACCCTAAACCCTTAACCCTAAACCCTAAACCCTAAACCCTAAACCCTAAATACTAAACCTAAACCTTTGAACCCTAAACTTCCTTAAACCCTAAACCCTAAACCCTAAACCTTAAACCCTAAACCTTAATCACTAAACCCTAAACCCTAAATCCAAATCCCTAAACCCTAAACCCTAAACCCTGAACCCTGAACCATAAACACTAAACCCTAAACCCTAAACCCTAAACCCTAAACCCTAAACCCTAAACCATAAACCCTAAACCTTAAACCCTAAACCCTAAACCCTAAACCCTAAACCCTAAATCCTAAACCTAAACCCTAAACCCTAAACCCTAATCACTAAACCCTAAACCCTAAACACAAAACCCTAAAAACTAAACCCTAAACCCTAAACTCTAAACGATAAATCCTAAACTGTAAACCCAAAACACTAAACCCTAAACCATAAATATTAAACACTAAACCCTAAATACTAAACCCTAAATACTAAACCCTAAATACTAAACCCTAAAATCTAAACCCTGAACCCTAAACCCTAAACACTAAACCATAAACCCTACACCCTAAACTCTAAACCCTAAACCCTAGATCCTAAACCTAAACCTTGAACCCTAAACCCTAAACCATAAGCCATAAACCCTAAACCCTAAACCTTAAACCCTAAACCCAAAACACTCAACCACAAACCCTAAACCCTAAACATTAAACCCTAAACCCTAAATCTTAAACACTAAACCCTAAACCCTAAATACTCAACCCTAAACCCAAAACCCTGAACCTTGAACCCTAAACCCTAAATACCAAACCCTAAACCCTAAACCCTAAACCCTTAAACCCTAAACCCTAAACCCTAAATCCTAAACGTAAACCTTGAACCCTAAACCCTAAACCCTAAATCGTAAAACCTAAACCCTAAATCCTAAATCTAAACCTTAAACCCTAAACACTAATCCCTAAACCCTAAACCCTAAACCTTAAACCCTAAACATTAAACCCTAAACCCTAAACCCTAAACCCTAAACCCTAACCCATAAACCCTAAACCCTAAACCCTAAACCCTAAACCCTAAACCCTAAACCCTAAACCCTAAACCCTAAACCCTAAACCCTCAACCCTAAACCCTAAATCTAAAACCTAAACCCTAAATCTAAACACTAACCTAAACCCTAAATAAACAACCTAAACCCAAAACCACCTTGAACCATTAACCCTTAATTTACCAAAACCCTAAACCCTAAACCTTTAACCCTAAACCCTAAACCCTAAACCCTTTAAATCCTAAACGTAAATAACTTCGAACCCTAAACCCTAAACCCTAAACAATAAACCACTAAAACCCTGGAAACCCTGAAACCTAACCCTAAACACTAAACCTAAACACTAAACATTCAAACCTAGACCTAACATAAAACCCTAATCCTAAATACCTAACCTTTGAAACCCTAAAACCCTAAACACTAAACACTAACCATAAACCTAAAACCTGAACCCTAACCCTAAAGCCGTAACCCACTAACCCTTAAACATTAAACACTAACCCTAAAAACCTTAAACCCTAACCCTAAACCCTAATCCTAAAACACTAAAAACCCTAAACCCTAAACCCTAAAACCTAAAACCCTAAACCCTAAACCCTAAACCCTTAAATCTAACTAAACCTAAACCCTAATCACTAAACCCCCATACCCTAAAGCTTAAACCCTTAAACTATAAAGCTTAAACCCTACTCCCTAATAATACATAAACCCTAAACCCTAAACCCTAAACCCTAAACCCTAAACCCTAAACCCTAAAACCTAAAACCCTAAACCCCTAAACATAAACCCTAAAACCCTAAACCCTGAACCTTGACCCTAAACACAAAAACCCTAAACCCTAAAACCCTAATCCCTAAACAATAAAACCTAAACCTAAACCCTAAACCTTAAAAACCATACACCCTTAAACTTAAAACCCTAAAACCCTAAACCCTAAACCCTAAACCCTAAACCCTAAACCCTAAACCCTAAACACTAAACCCTAAACCCTAAAACCTAAACCCTAAACCTAAACCCTAAAAACCCTAAAACCAAAAAACCTAACACCCTATACCCTAAACCTTAAACACTAACAACCCCTAAACCTTAACTAAACCCTAAATACTAAACCTAAACCTTTCGAAAACCCTAAACTTCCTTAAAACCTAAAACCCTAAACCCTAAACCTTAAACCCTAAAAACCTTAATCACCTAAACCTAAACCCTAAATCAAATCCCTAAACACCCTAAACCCTTAACCTGAACCTTGTAACATAAACACTAAACCCTAAACCCTAACCCTAAACCCAAAAACCACTAAACCCTAAACCATTAAACCCTTAAAACCTTTAAACCCTAATCCCTAAACCATAACCAAAATCCTAATCCTAAAACCTAAACCCCAAACCCTAAACCCTAAATCACTACACCCTAAAACCCTAAAACAACAAATGCTAAAACACTAAACCCTAAACCCTAAACCCTCTAAACGTATAAATCCTAAAACTGTAAACCCAAAACACTAAACCCTTAACCATAAATATTAAAACACTAAAACCCTGAAATACTAAACCCTAAATACTAACCCTAAATTAACTAAAACCCAAAATCTAAACCCTGAACCCTAATACCCTAAAACAACACTATAACCATAAACCCTACATCCCTAAAATCTAAAACCCTAACCTAGATCCTAAACCTAAACCTTGAAACCCTAAAAAATCCCTAAACATAAGCCATAAAAACCCTTAAACCCTAAAGCTTATATACCCTAAACCCAAAAAAAATCACTCATACCACAAACCCTAAACCCTAAACATTAAAACCCTAAACCCTAAATCTTAAACACTAAACCCTAAACCCTTACACTAAATACTAAACACTATACCCAAAAACCTGAACCTTGAACCCTAAACCCTAAATTTACCAAACCCTTAAACCTAATCCTAAACCCTTAAAACCCTAAAACCTAAACCCTAAATCCTTAACGTAAAACCTTTGAAACCCTAAACCCTAAAACCCTAATTCGTAAAACTAAACCCTAAATCTAAATCTAAACCCTAAACCCTAAACACTTAAACCCTAAACCCTAAACCCCTAAACCTTAAACCCTAAACCCTAAACCCTAAACCCTAAACCCTAAACCCTAAACCCTAACCCATAAACCCTAAACCCTAAACCCTAACCTTAACACCTAAGAAACCATAAACCCTAAACCTTAAAACCCTAATCCCTAAACCACTCAACCCTTAAACCTAATATTAAAACCCTAACCCTTAAATCTTAAAACACTAAACCCTAAATCCTAAATACAACAACCTAAACACAAAACCACCTTGGAACCATAACCCTAATACCAAACCCTATTCCTAACCCCTTAAACCCTTAACCCATAAAACCTAAACCTAAATCCTAAACGTAAAACTTGAACCTAAAAACCCTAAACCCTAAACCCTAAACCCTAAACCCTAAACCCTAAACCCTAAACACTAAACACTAAAAACTAAACCCTAAACCCTAAACCCTAAACCCTAAACCCTAAACCCTAAACCCTAAACCCTAAAACCTAAACACTAAACCCTAAACCCTAAACCCTAAACACTAAAAACCCTAAAACCCTAAAACCCTAAACCCTAAACCATAAACCCTAAACACTAAACCCTAAACCCTAAACCCTAAACCCTAAACCCTAAACCCTAAACCCTAAACCTAAATCCTAAACCTAAAACCCAACCCTAAATCCACTAAACCCTACCCTAACCCTAAAACCCTAAACACAAAAACCCTAAAAACTAAAAAACCATAAACCCTAACTCTTAAAACTTATAAATCCTAAACTGTAAACCTAAACCCTAAATCTTAAACACTAAACCCTAAACCCTAAATACTAAACCCTAAACCCTGAACCCTAAACCCTAAACCCTAAACACTAAACCATAAACCCTACACCCTAAACCCTAAACCCTAAACCCTAAACCCTAAACCCTAAACCCTAAACACTATACCCTAAACCCTAAACCCTAAACCCTAAACCCTAAACCCTAAACCCTAAACACTAAACCATACCCTAAAACTTCTAAACTAGTAAATCCTAAACTGTACAAAACCCTAAACCCTAAATCTTAAAACCACTAAACCCAAACCCTAAATACTAAAACCTAAGACCCTAAAAAAACCTGAACCCTAAACCCTAAACCATAAACACTAAACCATAAAACCCTTAAACCCTAAACCCTAAACCCTAAACCCTAAACCCTAAACCTTAAACCTTAAACCCTAAACCCTAAACCCTAAACCCTAAACCTTAAACCTAACACTAAACCTTAAACCCTAAATCCTAAACCCTAAACCCTAAACACCAAACCCTAAACCCTAAATACTAACACTAAACTAAACCCTAAACCGTAACCCTAAACTCTAAACTATAAATTCTTAAACCGTATACCTATACCTAAACCTAAACCCTAAACGCTAAATCTTATAAAACTCTAACTCCCTAAAACCCCTAAACCTTAAATCTAACCCTCAAACCCAAAACCCTGAACCTGAACCCAAAAACCCTGACACTAACCCTAAACCTGTAACCCTAAAACCCTTAAACCCTAAAACCCTAAAACCCTAAACCAAACCCTAAACCTAAACCCTAATCCCTTAAATCATAACCTAAACCTTGAACCCTAAACCCTAAACAATAACACTAAACCCTAAACCTAAATCCTAAACGTAAAACATTAAACCCTAAACCCTAAACCCTAAACCCTAAACCCTAAACCCTAAACCCTAAACCCTAAACCCTAAACCCTAAACCCTAAACCCTAAACCCTAAACCCTAAACCCTAAACCCTAAACACTGAACCCTAAACCCTAAACCCTAAACCCTAAACCCTAAACCTTAAACCCTAAACCCTAAACTCTAAAGCCTAAACCCTAAACCCTAAACTATAAATCATAAACCCTAAACCCTAAACCCTAAACCCTAAACCCTAAACCCTAAACCCTAAACCCTAAACCCTAAACCCTAACTTAAACCCTAAACCCTAAACCCTAAACCCTAAACCTAAACCCTAAACCCTAAACCGTATAACCCTACACACTAAACCCTAAACCCTAAATCCTAAACCCTAAACCCTGAACACTGAACCCTAAACCATAAAACCTAAACCCTAAAACCTAAACCTTAAACCCTAAACCCTATATCCTAAAACCTAAACCCTAAACCCTAAACCCTAAACCCTAAACCCTAAACCCTAAACCCTAAACCCTAAACCCTAAACCCTAAACCCTAAACCCTAAACCCTAAACCCTAAACCCTTGACCTTAAACCCAAAAACCCTACAGCCTAAACCCTAAACCATAAACCAGTAACCCTAAACCCTAAACATAAAACCGTAAAGTCTAAATCCTAAACCGTATACCCTAAACCCTCGATATATCCTTCATAGTTAGAAAAGAAGTTTTTGGAGGGAAAACTTGATTAAAATATAATTTTTATAGTAAACCCTAAACCATAAATCCTAAACCTTAAACCCTAAACCCTAAACCTTAAACCCTAAACCCTAAATTCTAAACCCCTAAACCCTAAACCTTAAACATGAAACCCTAAACCCTAAATCCTAAACCCTAAACCCTAAACCCTAAACCCTAAATCCTAAACCCTAAACCCTAAACCCTAAACCTTAAACCTAAAACCCTATTACCCTAAACACTAAACACTAAAACTTAAACCCTAAACCCTAAACCCTAAACCCTAAACCCTAAACCCTAAGATCAAAAACATAAAACCTAAACCCTAAAACCTAAACCCTAAACCCTAAACCCTAAACCCTAAACCCTAAACCCTAAACCCTAAACCCTAAATCCTAAACCTAAACCTTGAACCCTAAACCCTAAACGTTAAACCCTAAATCCAAAACCCTAAATACAAAACCCTAAACCCTAAACCCTAAACCCTAAACACTAAACCCTAAACCCTAAACCCTAAACCCTAACCCTAAACCCTAAACCCTAAACCCTAAACCCTAAACCCTAAACCCTAAACCCTAAACCCTAAACCCTAAACCCTAAACCCTAAACCCTAAATATTAACACTAAACCCTAAACCCTAAACCGTAAATACTAAACCCTAAATCCTAAACCTAAACCTTGAATCCTAAACCCTAAACACTAAACCCTCAACCCTAAACCCTAAACCCTAAACCCTAAACCCTAAACCCTAAACCCTAAACCCTAAACACTAAACCCTAACCTTAAACCCTAAACCCTAAATACTAAACCCTAAACCTAAAACCTTGAACCCCGAACCCTAAACCCTAAACACAAAACCCTAAACCCTAAACCTTAAACCCTGAACCCTAAACCCTAAACCCTAAATCCTAAACCTAAACCTAGAACCCTAAACCCTAAACACTAAACCTTAAACACTAAACCCTAAAACCTAAACCATAACCCTAAACCCTATACCCTAAACCCTAAACCTTAAACACTAAACCCTAACCCTAAACCCTAAACCCTAAAACCTAAACCCTAACCCTAAACCCTATACCCTAAACCTTATACCTTAAAACCTAAACCCTAAACCCTAAACCCTAAACCCTAAACCCTAAACCCTAAACCCTAAATCCTAAACCTAAACCCTAAACCCTAATCACTAAACCCTAAACCCTAAACCCTAAACCCTAAACACAAAACCCTAAAAACTAAACCCTAAACCCTAAACTCTAAACTATAAATCCTAAACTGTAAACCCTAAACCCTAAATCTTAAACACTAAACCCTAAACCCTAAATACTAAACCCTAAACCCTAAACCCTGAACCCTAAACCCTAAACCCTAAACACTAAACCATAAACCCTAAACCCTAAACCCTAAACCCTAAATCCTAAACCTAAACCTTGAACCCTAAACCCTAAACACTAAACCCTAAACCCTAAACCCTAAACCCTAAACACTAAACCCTAAACCCTAAACCCTAAACACTCAACCCCAAACCCTAAACCCTAAACACTAAACACTAAACCCTAAACCCTAAACCGTAAACCCTAAACTCTAAACTATAAATCCTAAACCGTAAACCCTATACCCTAAACCCTAAACCCTAAACCCTAAATCTTAAACTCTAAACCCTAAACCCTAAACCCTAAATACTAAACCCTAAACCCAAAACCCTGAACCCTGAACCCAAACCCTAAACACTAAACCCTAAACCCTAAACCCTAAACCCTAAACCCTAAACCCTAAACCCTAAACCCTAAACCCTAAACCCTAAACCTTGAACCCTAAACCCTAAACACTAAACACTAAACCCTAAACCCTAAACACTAAACCCTAAACATTAAACCCTAAACCCTAAAACCTAAACCCTAAAACTAAACCTTAAACCCTAAACCCTATATCCTAAACCCTAAATCCTAAACCCTAAACCCTAAACCCTAAACCCTAAACCCTAAACACTAAATCCTAAAACTAACCCTTTAAACCCTAAACCCTAAACACTGAACCCTAAACCCTAAACCCTAAACCCTAAACCCTAAACCTTAAACCCTAAACCCTAAACTCTAAACCCTAAACCCTAAACCCTAAACTATAAATCATAAACCCTAAACCCTAGATGATTGATACGCCGTATTCAATGGATTTGAATACGTCGTATAGATCTGTAGAACAGAATATGTTGTACTGGTTTAGAAAGGTTGATATACCATATTCAATGGATTTGAATACATCATATCGATTGTTCGACCAGAACAGTGAAACAAAAACCAAACTAAAACAGGAAATTAAAAATACACATAAGCACACAAGTAAAATAACAAACAAGCTGGAAAAAATGGATAATCTGACTCTAAGACTCAAAAATTAAAATTTTACACTAATTAAATTACACTAAATCTAAGTTAGTTAAAAGTTAGAACTAAAATACTAATAAAAATAAAAATTAACAATTTCACTCCCCTACAGCGGCGCCAAAAACATAATGTGTGTCATTGCGGTTTAGGTATTATTTATTATCAAGTTTTACATTTATATTTTGCTGACTATACCTAAAAACAACACTAATGGTCAGTGTACCGATCATTTGGTAGCTTTCGTGTTAAGTCAGAGGGTGTCAATCACTTAGAGCTAAACGTAATTCCTAAGTCTATCAATAATTAAGTTGTCTATGTTAGATCTAATCTATCTAATCTATGTTAAACATATGCTAAACCTAATTCTAACAAATAAGGGGGTTTTCAGTTTGAGAGACTGACACATGTTTGTTGGTGACTTAAATCTACTTCCGCTACCAAAACACACGCAAGACAATAATCAAAAGATAGAAGAGCGGTCAAGCCAATTATAAGGAAACTGTATTAACCATGATTAATCAAATAAAACGTTGGTTTGTTTATTTAGTGCAATGAATGACTTATTTCGAGGGTTATATCTTTCCTAGATTCAAACGACACTTCTTCCTAAAGCCTAGACACGTAGAATTCTGTCACAATTAAAATGCAAAGCAAAAAATGCCAAAACAAACAAAAAATAAAAAATAAAACAAAAAAAACAAAAAAAAAAAATAATAGAGAAAACAAGGCAATATTTACCGCATAACTACTTAATTCTTATTAATAATCTATCTTAGGAGTTTAGTAATGGTGCTCTTATTCCTTCATTTCGGATAGGGCCAATCGATATGGTGCTCGAGCTACGGGTGCAGCTCCTGGAACTAAGTCGATTTGGAATTCCACCGGTCGGCCTGGAGGAAGACCGGGCAAGTCTTCGGGAAACACTTCAGGAAAATCCCGGACGATTGGTACGTCCTCTATTTGTTTCCTTTCAGACTTGTCTTCCTCTCTCTGGGCGGATATTTGTGCCAAAAAGACCTGGCATCCCTTTGCCATGTACTCTTGAGCTTTTGAACATGAGATGACTGTCAACCGGGATTCTCTCCCGTTGCTACTTTCGTTTCCGCAAAACGTCAAAATTTCATTCCCGTAGGGAACTTGAACGAGTTTCTCATCGCACACTATTACAGCGTGATATCTTCGTAACCAGTCCATGCCGATAATGACATCGAAACTACCCAATTCTACTGGCATTAGATCTATGTTGAATGGATGGTCTAAGAAATTTAAGGTGCATCCTCGTATAATTGTGTTTATTGCGACTAATTTTCCATCACAAACTCTACACCATAGCAATTTTCTATGAGTTGGGCGATGTTTATCAAAGGAACTAAATGCAGTTGGAATAAAACTTCTATCGGCACCAGTGTCGAATAAGATAGATGCATAGTGGTTATTTAAGAGGAACGTACCGGTGACGACATTTGCATCAGGGTTCCCTGGTGCATTTCCCCTCTTCTCTGCATTTCCAACTGCATAGACCCATCCTTGTGCATTCCCATTTCCTCCATTTTTATTCTTCAGTTTTGGACAATCTCTTTTGAAGTGTCCTGGTGCTCCACACTCAAAACAACCATTCCCTTTGGGAGTTGCCCCATTGCCCTTCTGAGTGTTAGCAACATTTGTGTTACCAGTACTCCTGCAATCGCGAGCAAAGTGCCCTATCTTGTTGCACTTGTGACACCTTTGAGTGCACGGGCCATTATGGTGAAGATGGCACTTGTTGCACTTGGGCAAAGATCCCCCATATGGCTTCCTTTCGCCTGTCCCCATGTTGTAGGCTCTGGCGACATTCTGCCTTTTGAAGGGTTGCTGTTGGTGTCCATGGTTGTTTCTGGATGAATCATCAGCCTTCCTTTTGTTGTCTGATTGCCTTTCAGCATAGGTGAGGAGTTTTCGGTCCATCAAATCATTTGCCAACTCAATAGTCTCATCCAATGTCTTGGGTTTAGCAGCTTTGACGTTCCCATAAATGTTGTCAGGAAGTCCACTGAGGTACTTGTCAACTTTCTCAGTCTTTCCATGGCAACAAACTTATGGAACATATCAGGTTAACTCTTGGAAACTCAGTGTACGCTGGTAAGTCGTTTGTCCCTTGACTTTTAGGTTCCCCACACTCGATTACCAGTTTCTTTGATTTCACCTAGCGGACAATACTTGTCCGCACTTTCTTCTCCTGAGTACTTCCCCAAGTCATGGCATATGCCTCTGGACCCTAAGGTTTCTTATCTGAACCATACCACCAAGTCAGAGCAGCACCTACAGATTGCAGGTGGCAAACTTTACCATGGTTTCTCACGGCACAACCACTGATATTAAAAACTGACTCCCACCATCTTTTTCAATCCATCAGTTAAACCGACTTACGCCTTCAGCCCCCTTTTGAAAGTTCAAAGGTTGGCACTTCATGTAAATCAGCGTAAAAAGCAGGACGCGCATTTGCAATGTTTCTTCGGTTATCTCCGAGCGAACTATGGCTTCCCTCCCCATTGGTGGAGTTACGCAAGAGAGCATGATCGATCCTTGCTTGGATGGATTCGGGTTATGTTTATGTATTGGGTTGGTGTCGTTGAACTGGACATTTTTGGTCCCTCTTCTGGTCGTAGTATTAGCCATGAATTGTCTAGATCACAAAAGACAAAACATGGGGTTATAAGGAACCGAATAAATAATATGTAGATGATATAATCCACACCTGAGAAGGTAATATAGTAACAAAGTGACCCATCCATTTCATTCATTACTTTTGAAAATTTTACAATGAAAGAAGCGTCTGAATACCCATAATACAATACAAAAGATCTAAGGCATGCCTAGCGGGGTGAACCCCTAAACTTAAGCAGGCCTGTACAATGACCTAGCAAAATTACAATAACATAATCACTAGAATGTGACTGTCATCAGCGTCCCCAGATCCCTCCTGGTGATCTGGAATCCTGCCTCTGTCCTGACTGTCCAGCTGTCCATCTCCGCTGCTCTCGCAGTGCAAACACCTCAGCCGCATTGCGCTCATCTCTACGCCAACAAACTCAGATGACTCGAGGAGTCTCTACCATCTTCCTAGACGCCTACGATCAGTCTCTCAGAAGTGCTTCAATCACCTGCTGCATATGAAAGCAGTCTCGTGTACCTGGTGCTGTGGCTGAATTAGAGTACTCTGCATCTGTAACGTGTCTGTGTGCTTAGATAGGTCTCATGTGCATACACATGATCACGATGGGTCTGAAGCTCCTGATGAGTTACCTTGGTCTCAATCCTAATCCGAACGAGCCCAAGCCTCCAGCGGAAAGCATAGAGGCCCTCCTCCTCCACCATACCCATTACGGTCTCCTGAGAGTCATCCTATCCCCCATAAGTAATCGAACACCGCTGCGAGTTCATATCAACTCCAGTGATATACGAGACCTACCAAACCTAGAGCATCCTCAAGTAGAGCATTACAAGTCCTGTTATCACGCTCATGGAGCTTTCAGCAAGCTCTACGACCTAGTGTTGACCTCTCCCACGGTCATAGGTGCTATCTCTGGAACTGCCTCTGCCGGATCTACCCAAGTATCCCTAATCCCGTACCCAACATCTCTAATCCCCTGTCGTCTCTCCTCAGCATCTACCGTGCTGACAAACCCATAATCTATCCCTTGACCTCTGACAGGTCTAGCAGTGTGAACTCAATCCGCTTCCCCGACCTCATATCTGGAGAGTAGTAGTGACAAATGCAACCTCGTTGGCGGGGAGGCTTTCAGGCTCGGGCATATCATCCCGTAACGATCAACAGTGATGTGTGGGTAGAGAGGTGAGGTAGTGGTGGTAATGGGGGTGGTGGTAATGGCGGCAGTACCCTGCATCAAATGAGGGGCCTGGTTTTTGGGTTGAACCCAGATGATTGGGGTAAAGGTGAGAATGACAGTGGAGTCTATGCACCTAGCAAGGGCGCTCCCAGCAGAGGTGGTGAATAGGGTGAGATGGGTGGTGATGGTGATGGAGTAGTCATGGCCAGAAGTCTCTCAACCTCTGCCTCTGGTGGAAGGGATATGGAAGTCTGGGGTCGGATGGTAATCCTAGCCCCAATGGTAATGTCAGTGGAGGGTGGTGGTACAATAGGCTCTGTTCCCTCAGGTGGGGAAACAGGCTCATCAGCAGGTATGACGGTAGTAGAGTCAGCCGGAGCTAAGTGCTCCTCCTCCTCCTCGTCCTCCTCATCTTCCTCATCCTCCTCATCCTCATCCCTGGCGTCATCCCTAGATGAATCGCCGTCATCATTATCTCCATCATCTCCCCCGTCCATAGGATAGTCAACCGGTCCATCCTCTGACTCATCATCCTCGTATTCCTCCGGATCCTCCTCGGGATCCGACTCAGTAATATATCCAGGTGACTCAGCAGTGGGTGAATCAATAGGTGGTAATGGCTGTTCCTCAGCCGGAAACTCATGGTCGTCCTCTAATGGTATGTACTCGGGATATATAGGCTCCGGCACATAGTTAGGGTCATGTGCCTGAATGAACATAGGTTCGCGCTCATCCTCATCCTGAGGAACTGGTAGTATCTGTAGATTCTCTGGACCTAGTATAAAATCTGGTGACGGTGGGGCTACTGGCTGTAGCGGGAGTCCGTCGTATCCTAGTACGATGACCCGTGGTATGCCTCCCTCCGATATCCCCTCATAATCGGCTCCCCAGAAAGCTCTGCCGGGCTCGGAGTCGGTGTAGACGGAAGTGTATGTAACATCAGACGTCGCTGAAGACATGGTTACTGCAAAAAGTAAAATAACTTACATAAGTATTACTTATAAGAAAATTTGATAAGATATGTTTGTAAGGCTTTAATAATAAGGCTCTTATAGTAATATACGTAATATCATTTATATACACGTATATTAATCAGGTAAGCACTTAGTACCCTACTAATGCTAAGGCAATGCATGTCATGTAAGCATATATGCTCTAGACGTAAACAAGTAATGCATGTATGTCCCTCACAAATCCCATTTGTGAAAACAGTTTTGAAAGTGGTTATAGTCCAGACAAAAAAACCTTTGGACCTGGTTCTCTATTATCCTGGGCTCTGATACCAATCTGTAACAACCCCAAATCTGAGGTATGCAGCGGAATGTTGAATATCCGAAGGCGTTACATTATTGGGTCAATAGCACAAGATCAGAGAACGACTAATAAGTGTTCATGAAAAAGATACATGGATAACAATAATTGTTTGTTACATATGCTCATGGCTTAAAATGGTTCAACAAAACAGTAAAGATTTCGGTTTATAACAATTGTCCCCAAAGTGTCAATAAGACCCCAAATCTTAAGTGTTGACTCTTCAATTATTGACTCCCAATGTATCATCGCACCTCGTGCCTTATTGACCTGAAAAACATGCTTAAAACGTCAACATAAAGTTGGTGAATTCATAGGTTTATGTAAATCAATTGTAGGACCGCAAGACTTCCAAGTGCATGATTAAGCAACAAATGCAAACATCATAAAAAAATAATAATTACGTTTCCTAAGGTATGACACCGAGGCTTTCGTATTGAATGCAATTCATAAATTGCAACTGGGTGTCCGTGAATGATGTGCTAACCCTGCAACATCCCAAATTCGACATGGTATGCGTTCATTCCCGGTGATAGCTAGTCACACCGCACGGGATCGTCAATCCCTAATAGATCTATCCATAACATTCGCGCCCGCACAATGTAATTCCCAATCACATCTATGCAATTAACAGTTCATGATCATGGACATAAAAGGGGTTATGGTAACTTAGGCAAACACGTAATCATGGTATAAAATGTACACTTGCGTCCAGTTTGTAAAACAAAGCATGTGCTCCCCAAGGATGTAAATCATTTTAAATAATTGTTAAAGCATGGGGCTATGAACATCGCCTTAGCGGTAGTTCTCTGTATGATAACAAGTATCCAATGTAAAGTAGTGAATTACACCGTTAAGTACCTAAGTAAGTACGATCAAGTCTTAGTTTAACAGTTAAAATAACGACTAGTTGTTATAAACTAAATCTCATTTTAAGTTTATATATACCGTTATCACTTGTGTAGTGATGCACAAGGTTATTGTATTTATACTTTCGATGGTTCTCGAGAAACGTGTAATCATCATTAATAAATATACATTACTTATTAACTTGTTATTAAGCGCGTTCGATGTCCGAATATCTTTAATGTTCGACCGACGCGTTAAGTGTTTTATCTATTTCACTTTGGTTCTAACATACCCTTAAGTTTCTAATTATTTTACTTTTAGTCCCTAGGTTTACAAATATACACATTTATATTTTAAACCTTTTAGTTTCGGAAATGACGTAATTAGTCCCTTAGGTTTACAAAAAGATAGTTTAGGTTTTTATAGTTACACTTCTATCCTTAAGTTTCAGAATATAGCAAGAATAGTCCCTGGGGTTATTGGAATTCGAAAGTGACAACACTAACCCCCTTATGTTTCGAAATTTACATTCTTAGTCCCTCGACTTGTGAAAATTCCATTTTAACTCCGAATAAATCCCAACGAGTGGCATTTCTCTTCGTTAAGCTCGTTTAAGTTTATAAAAAGTGTTTCGGTTGAAAAATAAGTCATCGGCTTTTTTGGCTTAACGGGCCTTATTGGGCCCGTTAAGGTCCGTTTGGCTTATTAAAGGTCGTTATAGTTTTTATAAGTCTAAATGTTCACAATAAGTTCGCGCGGGTTGGTTAAGCTTCAAACAAATATAGTCGGGGGGCTTATTGTGGCTTATTTCGAGCTTATTGGGCTTATGGGCCAATAGCTCTACCCCCAATAGAACCTTAATGGTTTTCCTTAGGCATTTAGCTTATTTCGATTCGTATATAGCGAAAAACCAAGGTGTTCTGCTCTTCAGCTTATTCAATAAGCCAATAGCTATATAAGCCTCTTATTGGGACGGGACTTGGGCCCGTTAAGCCCGGTAAAGGTTTTTTAAAGAGTCTAGTTGGGTCCTTTAGGGTACGTTAAGAATCATTATAGGTCTAATTAAGCACTTCGGGGGTCGGTATGACTTATTTTAGCTTGTTTGGATCAAGCTAATAAGCAAACTGTTGGGCCTATTGGGCCCGTTGTGAGCCCGAATGAGTTTCAGTGGTTAGGGCTTGGTCCATTAAGTATATTTAAGTCCGTTAAGCTTATTAAGCCCCCATAAGATCACCGATAAGCTACTTGAGCTTATTGTGAGCTTATTTGCTCATTTAGGGCCCGTAAATGGGCTAGGAGGCCCGTTAAGGGTTCGGTTGGTTCAAGAAATACAAAGGGTCCATTTAGGCTCTTATGTCTATATTAAGCTCATTAAGCCGCGTATAAGCACACGAATAGGCTGTTTAGCTTATTGTGGCTTATGAGCTCGTAATGGGCTCGCGTTGGGCTCGATGGAACCCGATAGGGGTTCTAATGGTTCGGGATTTCTCCTTTAAGGTCCACTAACTCATCTTAGGCTCGGTAAATCTTATACAGTCTTTTAAGCTTTGTGAACAAGCTCGTCCGGCCTATTCGTGGCTTATGGCCTTGTGGACTCCGAGGTGGTTGCGAAAGTACCTAGTGAGCCGCATGGTTTTATTAGTGTGATATATGACTCGTCGAGTTGTCTAACACAAACCAAGAGTGCCTAGCAATTTCTAGTCGTGACCGCTACATGCAATCGTCTAATAACCTTGTAAACACGCACCTAAGCCGAGTTGATACATTTTCTTTAAAAGTTTACGTATAGATTCCTTATATTTTCGCGAACAAGGCTTATCTCCTATGTCGGGGTCCATTCTTATATATCAAGGTTATTGTTTGCGTTAGCTTTTACGTTTCTATCACTACGCAAGTTATTAAACGAATACAATGTGCTCTTAACACGTTCATTTCATGTTTATCATGTGTGTTGTCAGCATAGTACTCGCTGCACATACACTTGACCCTAGGCTGTTTTAATAAAGATTAGTACATTATAAAGGAAATGTGTTGCGTGCAACTTACAAAGGTCCTAAGCTCTTGGTTTTGGATTGAGAAGCAACCCGATACACTTGTACTCAAAGCATATGCCACCCTAAGCTTTCAAAGCTTGTATACCTAGTCTTGAGCTCGTGTATTCCTCTTGACTTCCTTTTATGTGAACTCAAAGGCTTCCTTAAGTCCTTGGGTCGTGTATGGCTCAGTTATATCGAGACCCGAAGGTATAGAGAGAGAAAGGAAAGGTTCTTAGTTTTGAGAGAGTGTTTAGAAGTTTAGAACTTTGTTAAGTGTAGTTGTGAGTGTGTATTAATAAGGGAATGAGCTTGTTTAACTTTCCTAGGTCCATATACACAAACCGAATCGTGTATAGAGGCGTTTTTGGGGTTAGTCAATCACACATGGTTTTGTTAAACCACCATGAGTACATGAATTAATTAGCTGGTGATGTTACAAGATTTGGTTTGCTAGGAAATCTTATGGGTTTATGTGGTTTGTGAGGATTTTAACGCGACATCAAGAAGGAAAAGAGAGAAGAGGGTTTTATCTTGGATAAAGTAACTAGTTAGGAGACATTTAGGACATGTTTTAATGACCTTAGGTTGATTGTCATGTACCTTAGTATTATGAGGATTGATTTTGCTAGTTAAATTAAATCACCAAGGGACGATTTTCGTGTGGGTTTACTCTTGCCCACATTCAGCATAAAAGGGACATAAACACAAGACTTGATTAAGTTTTGTGTTTAGGCTTTTAAAGTGGGTATTGGTTTGAGTCTAGGTAAGTCTAGGTATTTCCGGGGTGCGTCCAAATGTATTTTTATCGCGAAACGTAACCCTTTTACGTGACCAATAAAAATAAAATACGCAAGGTACATAATTGTCATCAAAATAATTATTCCTTACTTGGTTGATGTAAACCTTAATTTATTTGGTGACCGTTTACATTCATTGTTTATTTCTAGTCTACGCGGTTTAGCTTAAAAGTAAATATTTAAAAGTAAACGCGTATCTGGCTAAAATAAATAGTGATCATTAATATAGTCGTACAATGACACGAAAATGAGAAATGTTACATATGAGACCTTTTGGGTGCCCCTTGACTATTTTGAACACCTTAGATTCCTTAGGCAAATTTGATGGGAAATATGATAAAGGTTATTTGCTTGGATACTCTACCTCTAGTAAAGCCTTTAGAGATACAACAAAAGGACCAAAAGGGTAGAAGAGAATCTGCACATTAATTTTCTTGAAGATCAACCAAATGTGGCAGGAACTGGTCCAAATTGGATGTTTGATCTTGATTTTCTCACCAATTCAATGAATTATATTCCTGTTAGTGTAGAAAATCAGGTTATTATGGATGCAGGTACACAAGATTCTTATGTTGCAGGTTCATCAGGAAACAATAAAGGACCTACTCAGGAATACATACTGCTTCCACTACAACCTCATAGGACAAGGATTCCAGTGAAGGATGTTGTTCTGGATGCACAAGAACAACCTTCTAAAAATGCTTCTCCAGACAAGGGTATACAAGTTTCAGAAGATGTTTTTGATAAGGAAGGACAACATCAGATGCCAGAAGATGAACAAGTCTGGCAAGATTGAAACTTGAGATGATGGTTTACTCATGGGGGGGGGGAAAAAATTTTTTTGGTTTTTGTTGCTAATGCTATGGATGATGAATCAAGACAAGCCTTTGAAGAAGAAAAGAGGAGAATTGCATCTCAAAAGAAGGCAACTAAAGCTACCAGTAATAACCAACTTAGTACTGATATGCCATTTGTTAGTACTGATAGATCTTTATTATTACTAAAAGGTCGACACACAATGTTAGTGCTGATAGTTACTTACACTAGGTTTGCAATGCTGTGAATCATCTTTTGTCTATCTTGGAGGCAAAATACCTATTTGTATCTACTCTCCCTAATGCTGACTTACCCATTCGACTCCAATATGCTGACTTGGAAGAGGGCTTCTGATACTCTCCCAGATAATGGAATAATCAATGGAGTTTGATGATGATGAAGACTCGTAGGTGCAGTTAAGTGGTTGATTTCACCAACATGGATAACACCCTTGCTGTCAGTTCCTATTCCTTACACTCCGATTCATAGGATCATCCAAAAGGACAAACTCTAGGAGATCCTACATCAGTAGTTCAAACAAGAGGGAAGATTCAAAAGGCTTCTTCAGCGCAACAAGCCTTGGTAAGTTATACTTGTGGATTTGCCTTTTGGAAAGAAGGCAATTGGCACTAAGTGGGTTTTCAGAAACAAGAGAGATGAGAGAAGCATTGTTGTGAAGAATAAAGCCAGGCTTGTAGCTCAAGGTCATAGACAAGAGAAGGATAGACTATGATGAAGGTTTTTGCACCTGTTGCTATAATAGAGGCAATCAGGCTGTTCTTAGCCTTTGCATCATATAAGGGATTTCTTGTCTATCAAATGGATGTTAAAAGTGCTTTTCTCTATGGCAGATGTATGTTCATCAACCTCAAGGCTTTGTTGATCCTGATCATCTAAACAAAGTCTATAAGGTGGTTAAAGCTCTTTATGGTCTAATTCATCTGCTCCTAGAGTTCGTATGAGACACTCTCTTTTCTATGGAGGAATAGTTTTAGAAGAGGTACCATAGATAAAACCTTGTTTATCAAGAAGAATAAGAGTGACATTATGTTGGTCCAAGTCTATATGGATGACATCATATTTGGCTATACTAAGAAGTCTATGTGTACTGAATTTGAAGAAGTTATGCACAAAAGATTCCAGATGAGCTCCATGGGAGAGCTTACATTCTTTTTGGGACTATAGGTGAAGCAACAACCTGATGGAATCTTTATTAGTCAAGACAATATGGTAGCTTGACATCTCAAGAATTTTGATTTTTTGCTCTATTAAAAACAGCTACTACTCCTATTGAGTCAAACAAACCCTTGGTTAAAGATGAAGATGGTGTAGAGGTAGATGTGCATGAATACCGATCAATGATTGGTTCCCTGATGTATTTGACTGCATCAAGGCCAGACATCATGTTTGCTGTCTATGCCTGTGCAAGGTTTCAAGTCACTCCAAAAGCTTCCCATTTACATGTTGTAAAGAGGATCTTTAGATATCTCAAACATCAACCCAAACTAGGGTTATGGTATCCTAGGGATTCCCCTTTTGAACTAGAAGCTTTCTCAGATAGTGATTATGCAGGAGCCAGCCTTGACAGGGAAAAAAATTTTCAAAACAACTGGTGGATGTCATTTCTTTGGTAGAAGGACCAGTATCTTGGCAATGCAAAAAGCAGACAATTATGGCAAATTCTACTACTAAGGCAGAATATGTTGCAGCTGCTCATTGCTGTGGGCAAGTACTATGGATAAAAAACCAAATAATGGATTATGGCTTTAACTTCATGAACACCATAATTCTCCATATTGACAATGGAGTGAGCACCATATGTGTCTGTCAGAATCCAGTTTTCACTCAAGAACCATAGCAATATTGAGATTCGAACCATCACTTTATAAGGGAATGTTTTGATAAAGAGATTGGATGTGTTCTCAGATTAACTGACTCAAATGTGCAGACCTTCTCACCAAGGATTGATGTTAACCAGGTTTAACTTTTTGGTGGGTCATCATTGGCATGTTAAATTTCGTAGTTACATTTGAGGGGAAGTTAATTGTAATGTTTGTACATACTAGAATTTACATTAATAACTGCTCCGGTATTATACTGGTAGATAGTTTATAATTAGTTTAAGTCATAGTATATTTTTTTTTTATATGCATAAACTATTCAGGATAAGCATGGATTTGAGGATGGATAGAAGCAGTCCTGGCAATACAACTCATCTATGGTCTGTAAGTACTAAGTATTAGAGTTAATTCTGGTAGTCTACAAGTTAATTCTGGTAGATTACTTGTTAATTTTGTGGATTCAAGGTTAATTTGTAGTCTATACGGTAAAGCTGGTAGTCCTTATAGTTATTTGGGTAGACTATATTAGTACTGGTAGACTAATTTTAATACTGGTAGATGACCATTGGTGCTGGTGAGGGAAAATTGATTTTTCTTATTTTAAATATTACCGTTAGAGATTTTTACGGCGCGCACTTCTAACATAGGTTTTCTATTTGGATAATTACTGCACTTTCTTTAATAAAATATCTTTCTTTACTCTAAAGAATGCTTTTACACACGGACCCAATGTGAACCTTGTTATTAATCGATTAACAACTCATTTCCATCTTCTCTACCAGCACTTGTAATTCACTCGAACAAACCCTAGCTTTTAGAATCTCAATTCTTATGATTTTGTCATCAACGAGTTCATTTATGGCCTATCTAAATATTACTCAGACAAGCATTGAAGATGGTCGCTTTCCTAAGAACAAATGAATGTGTTGGTTTCATTGAGGTAGTGGATTTTCTTAGAGGGGGTACATCTCTTAGTATTAGCCTTAACTCAAAATCTACTATCTATGACTCCTAGTCAAACAGTTCTAGCAACTGCCTACGGTCAGAACACTCGCTAATTTGACTCAACAATTGAGTAGCATCTATAGGAACTCTAAACGGTTATACTATTACTGGAGGTATTGTAGAAGTAAACTTCAATTGGCGATGCAACAGGAATACATATTATTCTGATGCTGAAAATATATGCTAGATTAGTACTGCGAGGGTATGTTACTGAGGGTAAATTAACTTTTTGGAAAAAGAATTTTTCACCCCAATAGAAATTTCTAATCCATCATATTTTACATTGCTTAAGCCCTAAGTCTGGTGGATAGGATCAATTTGGTAGTACTATTGCTACTGCATTAGATCTCTGTCTATCTAGCATAGGGTTTATAATTTTCAAAAATACTTTTTGATGGGATGGTTCATAACTTAGAGAGTAATCATATTTTTATGTATCCAAGGTTTTACAAATTATTTTAGATATTACAACTGAAACAAGAAGGTATTTTGCCCCAACTTTGACCAAAAAGCTTTTTGCAAACATGAAAAGGGGTTATGCAGGGGATATTGTACCATTGTGCTGCTATGATGGCTTAGTAGGGGCAGCTAGGTCAAGGTGAAGGCTTAGACAACCAGATGGAACCCATACACATCGGTGATCCAATTCTCATCCATATCCAACCTATTCCTCACCTCAGCCATCACCACCTCATCCATACACTTCAATCACCACCTTATTCCACTACCTCCATCATCCCTCATCCATCACACTTCATCACACCTTATTCACCACCTAAATCTCCACTCATCTTTTACCACCTAGGTCCTATGAAGCACTCTCCCTAAAGGTAATACCATCAGGAGTGCTGAGGCTAGTATGGGGGGGGTAACTTAAAGTATTGATGGTTGTTGTACACTGCCTCCCCCCTGGTGACTCTAGGATTAATAGTTTGGAGAAAGAGTTTGAAGGACACCAAGCATATATCTAGGAATGGTTTTCATGCTCAAATTGGTAAAGAAGGGGAAATCTCTAGAAAAAGCTTTGAAGAGGAAATCCAAGAATTTACTCATATCTAAATTAGAGGGTGAAGAACCAGAGGATCAGGGGAGGAAAATTCAAGATATTGATGATGATCCTCTAGTTTCTTTGGTTAGGGAATCCATGAAAGAGAAGTCAACTGATTTTGTTATCCTATAAAAGCTTCAGGGGGCTCAGAAGAATAAATCGTCCTAAATCTTGGAGGCAGCTAAAATATTGTCAAAGCTTGCTTCTCAGGGTGTTAGCAAGGAAAAGTCAACTGATAAGGGCAAGAGATACATGAGAAAAGCAAGGTCTATAGCTAAAAAGATTGATACTAGATTGGATGCTGAAGAAGAGATTAATACTGGCAGAGAAGAAATTAATACAAATTAATATTGGTATTGAAGAGGTTAGTAATGGTAGTACTAAAATTGATTCTGGTACTGCTAGTAAAAGGGGCCAAAGGGAAGGAAAAGCTCCAATGGTTGAAGAAGATATCCAGGTTACTCACAAAACTAAAGAACAAATAAGACAAGAGGAAGCTAGATTGGAAGAGGCTATAAAGTTGCAAGCTCAACTAGATGAAGAAGTTGCAAAGCAGATTCATTTAGATAACAATGATAGCTAAAGAATGGCAAAAGAAGGGAAGCTTTAACCTTAACAACAAAAGAAAAGAAAAGCTCAAGTTGAATTTGAAGCTCAATATTTTATACTGAACAAGACTGGGATGCTATTTAAAGCCTAACAAGCTGGAGCAATGGCAGAGTTGACAAAAAGCCGTGTTGGGAAAGGATTTGCCTGATGAACAGATTTTGAAAAAAGAATGGCAGAAAGAAATGGTGGATCAAAGAAGAGACACTTTGCAGAGGAAAGAGCTAAGGCAAAAAGAAACAAACCCATGACTCAGTCACAGTTAAGGATATATATGCCAAACTATCTTAAGAATCAAAGGAATCTTGGAAGCTTTCTTCGTTAAAGAAGTTGCAGTTTGAAGAAATTAAAGTATGTTTGATAAGTTAGTTCAACAGATGACACTTTTGTTCCTATAAATTCTGGAAGCTACAAAGGCCAAAATGTAAGATATGGTGAAGACTTTAGACAAAGTCAAAAGACACAAAGTTTGATGATAAAAATTGTTTCCAGCTATAGAAGAAAGTTGCCCGAAGTAAAGGAAGAAGAGCAAGTAAAAAGAACAAGAAAAAGAAAGAAGTAAAAGGCTAGAAACGGGTATAAATGTTGACCAGATGTGCACAAGAAGATTCAGAAAACTGATAAAGAGGAATCAGTAGACGCTTTGATCCTATCCTTTGATACAAATCTGTAGTGTGGTAAATTGCGAAGATATTTTTCAGCAACGGTCAAAGGAGTGTTTATCAGATAATAAGTGCAAATGGAGCTGATACGTTCTACATGAGCTTTGGAGTTATGATTAAGATTCAAAGAGAGGATACCTTTTAGAGTTGTACAGATTGGTAATGCGAAGTATGGAAAATAATAGGCTCTGAAGATGCGTTTTATGACAGAGTGCTTTGGATGTGTCAGGGGGACTATGTTTGAATTCCACCTCTCATTGAAGATGCTATTTAGAGCTTACCACTTCAACAAAAGATGGTTAGTTGGAGGTACTATGATAAGTGTGAAGTACATTATTTAACTTTGGAGGCATGCACTATATATATGTTAGCAGATAGAAAGTATCCATTGTCAAAAGAAGCTTGCCAAGTGATGTCTGAACATGAAAGCTTCTAGATGGAAAAATGAAATGAAGTTTGCTATAAACTATGAAGCTGATGAGAAGCAAGCTGGGATTATGAAAGTGATAAAGTTATCTAGTAGCAGTGGCATGTTTTTAGAACTATAGATATTATGGAAGTGAGAAGGGTTTTTGGGTGTTGGGAACCTACCACATAACAAATGGTTATCAGTTGACTATGCCTTAATAGGCAATAAGGACTGACTAGTCAAGCCACACGGATTTGGTAAAGGATTCTCAAATCCGTTTATGGTTGACAGTTTACCAAAAACTGTATGGTAATTAATGCACCTTAGTATATGCACTATAGCATTGGCTAATCAGAGCAAACATCTACTGGAGTAAGAGATCTTAAATCCGTTGATAAGTGATTAGTTTGTAAAAAACTATAAGGTTATCAATGCACCTTTGTTCTACATGAAGCATGGGACTACTTCATAGCAAATCGGCATGGTAAATGACATATCAAATCCGCTGGGGAATATTTTTTGGCTGGTAGTTTGCCAAAAACTACAAAGCCAACTTAGTTGGATGTTGCTGTGTAGCTGTGAAGAGAAAACAGACTAAAAGACAAAGTATGATCTGGTTTTTCAAAGAATCATCAAAAGTAATCATCATTCATGAGTAAGTAAGGACTTGAAGACATGCTTGGATAAAATTCTCAAAAGCCCAAACTAAAGACAACTTAAGAAACTTGAAGTTAACAAGTGACGTTAGGAATTTTGTATAACAAAATTAATTCTGTTATTATTATAGTTAGTTCTGCTAGTGGATATATAGGTACAGGCTAGAAGGTTTATCATAGTTAGTTACTGCAGTAATTAAATAGTTAATATTGTTTATGTAATAGTTAAGTCTGCTTACGCATAAATTTGTTAGAGTTAAAGATATGCATGAGATATCTTAGGAAAAGATATGCATTATCTTTATACCTATTTTGTAAAGCCCATTAGGGGTTCCTTAGTCTATAAAAGGATCCCTGGGCATAGTCAGTAGATATAGTTCTACAGAAGATCATAGAGATCGAATAGTAATCATAGTTTGTAATTTGTAACTTAGGCAATAAAATGCTGGTTTGTTTATTTAGTGCAATGATTGTCTTATCTCGAAGGGCATATCATTCCTAGACTTAGGCGGTACTTCTTCCTAAGACCTAGATACACTAATTCTGTTACAATTAGACGCATCCGCATAAAGCTTCCTTATGTGTATTATAATCTATCTTAGGATCTAAGTAATGGTGCTCTTACTGCTTAACGGCGATTTATATACTAGTAGTCCACTGTCTGAGTCCTTACCAATGGAATAAGAACGTACTCGTTGATACCAAGGTCACCTTATGGCTCAACTAAGCTCACTAAACTAAAGGCAGGGATAGGTCAATATTGGTGATCCTATGATTCTAGGTATATAAATTACAATGTGGAGAGCTATCCCAGACTCTTAGCCTACGCCCAAACAACATCGAAGTTGCAGCGCATTAAATATGTAGGACTAGACCTAGTTGAATGATAGGTCGCATACCTAAGCACGTAAACGAATATAAATTGATAAACATAAACACCAATCAATGATAAATTAAGCAATCGAGATAAACAAACCAAACATTAGATCTTCATAAACATGGCTGATACCTAAAGGTATCAACTAATAGTCATTGTAAAAATACACATGGTTTGATATATGAACGATTAAAATAAAGAAATCTCAATCGAACGCGTATTCGGTTCCGTGAAGATTACAAGAGTTTTCCTATGATCTTGAGGCTCTTTTTTGACCTTCTATGTTCTTCTGATCATCTCTTGGTCGACTTTGTGGTTTAGGGATTCACTTGCATGCCTAAAACTGAGTTTAGGGTCGTCTATATATAGTGGTCTGGAAGTCGGTTCGATACGGCGTATCCAAGGAATTAGATACGGCGTATTGGGGATTTCTTGGAGTAGGAACCACGCTTGATATCTTCCAGAATATTATATTCATTCCATATCTTGAATACGACGTATTGAGTCTCTCTGGATACGGAGTATTGAGCTTTATCCTCTGTGGTCTTTGGTGAGTGCATGCACGGATATGCCGTATCTTCCTTGATGGATACGGCATATTGGTATTCAGAATAGTAATCTTCAAAATATCTTCATTTAAGCTCCAGAATGCGCGCCTTTTGCTATCTTTCATCAATTACTCCATAATTACTTCAATTCTTAAATATAAATGATTAAGTAACAATTCTTTGCAATAACTACACAAAATAGGTTAATAACATGGGATAAACGATGCTATAAAATAGACGTTATTTGATGTCATCAAATATCCCCCCACTTGAATCCTACTTGTCCTCAAGTAGCTTTAGAAGTTTATAAAAATGTATCCCTAAGGATATTTTCCGTTAAAGCATTTATTTGATCTATTACAGGTATACAACCAAACACCTCACGAAATAGAAAGATGAAAACACTCAAATAACTCAACTAATATATGTGGTAACATGTAACTAATTCGCTTAATTGCTCGGTCGTAATGAGTATTCTATCATAAGCTTGGCAAGGATACACATCTCCACCGCTAAAACTAAGGAGTAATAAGTTTATAAAGGTAAATATAGGTTTTTTGTATGGAAAGGCTTACGGTTGATCATTCTACAATCTTTCACCAGAAGTACCATTCCAACAAGGCAACTGAAGCACACATACATGGCCATAACAACGGAATAGACATGTGCATTCGATCACATCCTGATTCGAATTTAACCAACGGTTAGGATGAAGAATGATATAGGGTAGGAACCTTCTAACTTTCACCAATACTAATAAACCAACAAGGCAGCTGAGACATGCATACATGGCCATAACGATGGAATAGACATGCACGCTCGATCACATCCTCATTCGCATAAAACCCATGGTTAATCATTAGGTGAGAGAGAAGTAAATTGTTGTTAAATAAAAATCAAGAAACAAATAGATTAAGACTAAGATACAAGTTGCTAGACATTTTTTCCTGACTATTACCATGACAAAGACACAACTATTTACAACGTCTTGATAATCAATCAAAAACAACAACCTAATTTGGCGTTCCCATAACGGTCAACTTCCCAATCATCCCAAAAATTTACATACTCTACAAGGCAAGTGGCGACATCTTCCACTTTGTACAATACTTTACATCGTTGATTTTTAAGACGTATCAACGAATAATCGATCCTTCGTGTAATTCCTTCGGTAATTCCTTTACGAAACGATTATCTTCAAAATTTCTTTCTCACTTTTTTTTGCTAACTATTCTTCAAATCTCAGTGTAGTTTCACCAACTTCACGATCATAATAATTCCGGATAATTTCTTCGGTAGTTCTTTGTTCTTCGGACTCACCATTAATTGTGATGGTAGTAAAATCACATGAGCTTTGACTACTAATGTACATTCCCATTTGCAATGTGCAAATTTCCAGCCGCACCAAAGATAGAAAATGACATAAGACTTGGGAAATACAAACTTTACACTTTAAGCAACTAGAAACGATAAATTAAACTTAATCTAACAGGGTAGGTTAAGGTGTAAGGGTGTAACGAAACAAATAGTTGGTGTAAATTCCTAAAGGATTGGCTCTACGGGTTATTCTAGTAGATCATCACTCTAAAGATGAGAGTGGAAAAGGGTTTAAACGGGAGGTTAACTAACTGGTGTAGTTAATGTAAAGGCGATTTGGGTGTAATCCTAAAATTTACCAATTTAAACAAGTTACTCCATCTAAATCCATAGTACTTATCATTGCGTTCTCGAGTGATATACCAAGCCAATTTCTAAACTCTACAACATCACCCTCACACTCATATTTTATGGAATTTGGGTAAACATTTGGAAACGGAAAGGCTAAATCCTCACAATATCTAACAAAGGTTATTGTGTGCGAGTTATGTAACATGTAATTTCACAAAAGTATGCTTGAAATTTTTTAAATTTGAGCATAATTTAAGCATTTTAATGTGAAAACTAGGATAAGTAAACATTCTAATTCCATCCCCCCCCTTGAATTATACAACGTCCTTGTTGTATATATAAAACATTAAATACAAGAATTTAAAAGGAATTGGAATGAGAAACTCCCTTGATAATTACTCTGTAGATTCTCCAAATTGCGTTTATGATCAAGATTGTGTTGAACAGCCGCCTTGAAGTTTCAAGACTCCAACACTTCAAGATCTCCAGATATTTAAATTCTCTACCAATATTCGTCGTTTTTTCTTTCACGAGGTCCTATAGAAAATATAGGAAGAACATGTGTATTCCAATCTTGGTACCTACGGTTAATTTAAACTAAAATAAACAAAATAATTACGGGTCAGTCTGGTGGATACAGCATATCAGGTTAGTGAATACGCTGTATTCAAAATCTGATAATAATGTTTTTAAAGTGCAATAAAAATAAAGACTGATAACATCCAGACAATCAATACGCCGTATGATATGGAGCGGATACGCCATATTGATGTATGGGAAGACAGACTCGATAACAAAATAAAATAACATTTTGGGTTGTCTCCCAGGAAGCACTTTTGTTTACAGCGAAGTCTTTAAGTTAGACTTGTCTTCAGCTTCTCTTCATTATTTGGTGCGCGTTACCTTCCATCCGTTGTCCTTTTTCTAAAAAATATCTTGGTAGATTTTGGACATATTATCTTCGTTTCT
>BQNB010054560.1:0-38228 GCA_026074375.1 Tanacetum coccineum
AAATCAATCACATGTAAATGAAGACATTACTTGGAACAAAAATAACCCCCTAGCTAGTCACAACAAAGAATCTATGTCATACGTAAAGCTAACACGGAGCAGATTTGTAACTAAAAAGCATGAAAATATCTGTAACAATCGATAGGCTTAGTTAATCTCACACACGTGTAAAACATTAAACCATAAGATGGAAAGAGACAGTGTTGAACCTAAGAAATTTGATTACAGGGGGCATCAATACAATAATATTTATTATATACATGTGAATAGGTTTATAAAATACTTTTTACTAGTAATTTTTCAACTAGTTATCTTTAAAAAAAACTAACTTATGTTGTTTAGTAAGAGTATACATTTATAAAATCAAATGTACATACCAAAAAGTATGATAGTTGTTTTGTCTAAACTATAAAAATATTAAATTTTAAAATATAAGTATGATAGTTGTTTTGTCTTTTTGTGACCAACTCTCAACCACCCGCTAAACACTTTCACATCTTCTAAGAGCACAAGGTGTCGTAATAAGATGTATATCTTCATTTTGGCCTAACAGGTTACCACGTCAGCATCTCACTCCCACTTAACAATACCTCTTCACTCATAACATACCCCTATCTCTTCATTTTGGCCCCACCACCCACAATTTTATTTTATTTTCAAATTTTGTTCACACAAACTTAATTAATTTCATTAAAATTAAAATACAAAATACAATACGATAAAAAAATACTATATGATACGGAATTTAAAAACACAATACGGAATTTATAAATAAAATACGAAATTTAAAAATACAATACTAAAATTAAAAACATGAGCTTGTTGGAAATTAAAAATACAGTACGTAAACGTTTTAATCTGATTCGTATTCTGAATCAGATTTCACCCTAAATTCCAACCTGAATAACCCATCATGAACTTGTTCTTTCCTTGCTTCTTCTTCTAACATTTTAATTCTTTCAAACAACTTTTTTTCAGCCTTTGCTTCTTTTTTTAATGTTTCTCTTAATGCCTCTTCATTTAGAAGTAGTTGTTGTTGCTCTTTCTCAGTCAGATATCCTCCAGTAAGATATTCATTACCTATGTCATGTTTTTCAGCTGATTCATCGACAGTTAGGTAAGAAGAAATAGGAGGTATGGGTGGTTTCTCGAGTGTAGGGGATTGCTTTGGTTAGTTTTTTTATCCATAGCTGTTGGAATTTAAAATTTAAATATAGATTATAAGAGTTGGATAAGAAGTTGTGTGAGAAAATGAATAATGGTGAGGGGTATTTATCAGGGAAAAGTGGTCGTTGGAATAGTAGCCGTTGGAATATTTAACATCCTAAAACCTGTTTTGAGTATGTAATTTACGAAAAGGCCATTAGGTAAATTTGACTATAGCTTTAATAGTCTAATTGGGACTTAAGCATTTGTCTGGCAGAACTAATACGGCGTATTGGTATGGATGAATACGGCGTATGGATATAAGAGTGGACATGGCATATTCAGAATTATGAATACGAAGTATTGATAGTCTAGCATGGATACGGCGTATCCATGCTTATGAATATGGCATATCAGTTAAGCATACCATATGAAATAATGTAGTGGAAAATATAACGTAGCCAAAATAAGAGTGAAAAGGACTTAAGGGACCATTATTGCCACTTGGCCAAACTTATAGCTAAATATAATTAAAAGTCCCTAGATAATTCTACAGACTTCTCATTTTGTTCCAAAGAGTGTGTAGGTGTCGTATGTTTTAGAGAGAGAAATAAGAAGACCAAGTTTTAGTGATTAATGGAGGAAGAAATTAGTATACTAGTGTAAGGTTTAGACCATATCAATCTCCTTTACAAGTAAGTAACCTCTTAATTGAGTTAACTGGTAGATTATAGAATTAGGATTCATGTAACCTAAATTGGGGGTTTTCGATACTTATGATTCTAAACGAAGAATTAAAGTAATAATGATAATCGATTAAGTTGTTTAATGTGAAATTAGTAAAATTGGGGATTTTCATCATATGGTCAAGATATTATAATATGATGTTAAGAAATGTGAAGGGTATGCTAATGGGTTATATAAACCCTTATTATAGTATTCTTTAAATATGTTAATAATATGTGACGATTATGGCATTAGGATGGCAAGCATGGATGATGGTGATGATGTTAATGATAAACATAGCTTTGAAGCTAAGGTAAGTAAAATGGTTATAATATGAAATTATATTGAATTATCATATATGTGTTATCTATAAGAATGTGCTTAAGGTGTATGAAGTATTTGGCTAAAGTAGTGAGATTAAGAATTGGTGTAAGGTTAGTTTGGCTTATCTAGCCAAAGGAGCGGTTAGTAAAGTTATTGACTAGTTAAGGTATGTAAGATTATGTATGTTATTGTGAAATGATAATTGAATTAAGTGTTTGGTTAAGTAATGATGTGGGATATCTTCGGACGTATGTCTACGCGAATGATGCTTATATGTGTAATGATGTATAATTGTGTATTATTTCCGTTTTACTTACTAAGCGTTGTCGCTTACGTGTTTAATTTAAAATGTTTTGTAGGTTCTTGCAATGAAGATAATGCTTGGATTAAGGCGTAGAATTGAAATGCGGATTAGAAGGGTAATAAGGTTGAAGGTGTATTGGAACATGTCTAGGAGCTTAGTATTAGATACCGAGCTCAATTCAAGGTTGAACCCCCTAAGTGTCATAAACGGTTTGTTATTAATGTCGTCAAGTGTCAAAGTACTATGTAACGTGAAGTTGAATTGTGTTAAGGTCGTTTATTTTAGATATGTGTTATAGATTATGTTAATGGGTCAAAAAAGGTGTTTGGCAAACCCCGTAAGGTACATGTTTATGGGACATTTAGTTCACAAATATATTTAGAAATAATGTATTATGATATGTAATGGGTTCTGGGAGTTTTTGTGAAGTTTTAGGTTAATGAAGTCGTGTTTTGGGTCAAAAAAGGTTTTCCTGCACATGTTTCTATAGGTTCTGGGTCTGTTGGTTCAATACGGCATATCCAAGGTATGAATACGGTGTATTGAAGGATTAGATTGGATACGGCATATCTACTTTCATGGATATGGTGTATCCATGTGTGCAGTTTTTGATCATTCTTGTTTTAGTCGTAAAACAAAACCTTAAGGAGTTAGAAGGCGTGCCACCTGTCGTTTCAAAGATAATTGAGTCTAGTTTCATCTAGTAATACTTTCATAAAGTGAATGGCAACTTATTTTGGGTCAATTTATAAAAGAGTGACACAAGGTCATTTTCGGGTCATGCATATAAATAAAAGTTTTTAATTTTTGGTTAAATCAAGAGTCGGGAAAGGGGCGTTTCAAAATAGTAGCTGTTGGATTTAAAATTTGAATTAACAATACTGAATTTAAATTAAAATTTAAAATTTGAATACTAGCCATTGGATTGAAAATATAAATACTATAGGATATCTAACAATACTTAATCTAAATTAACAATACTAAATTTAAAATTACAATACGAAATTTGAAAATGCAACAATAATAAAAAGTATAACATAATAATGTTAAGGTAATCCATTAACCACTGCCACTTTCAGGAACAGTATCCTTACGGAAAACCATAACCACGTTTCTCTTTATAATGTTAAGGTAATGCATTGATGGTTTAGGAGAAAAAACTAAAACATTAGCAAGTATCAAAGTAGCTCCTACAGTAAAATCCTTTTCATAACCACCCTTACCAATGACTTTTTGATGTATTGTTCCAGGTATTGTACCTGAGAGATCTTTCATAGTCACTGCGAGATCACCAATCACATTCGAAGAACAGGACTTGACTATTGCAACAACTTGGTCAAGTTTCCCATTGTTCAGAAAACTTTTGATGTCTCCTAAACACCCACTCACAGTGCTACCATTAGCATTCACATAGTCAGTGACGCTAACAGATGACCCACTCTTAAAATCCTCATCCTCACCCACATCCTCAACGAATTTCTTCATATATTCTTGTGTAGACATTACAGCCCCATCCAAACCAAGTAGCATATCCCTTTGTTTAAGCAACTTGGCTGCTTGAACAATACCCGCATGCCCAGGTATTATCCTAACTGGATTTGGGATTAAAGGAGATGGTTCAACACATGTGCTACTAGAGGGATGCAGAACGGGTGTTAAATGGAGATTGGAATCATCTATATCAAGACTGAGTTCCTATGGATCATTTTTGTTATTAAGAATGGAATCCATTTGAAAGAGTTGAATAAGAAGTTGTGTGAGAAAATGAACGATTGTAAAAGGGTATTTATAAGGGAAAAGTAGCCGTTGGAATTTAAAATTTAAAAATACAATACTGAATTTAAAATAAAAATACTTAATTTAAAACATTACATTTAAAACAACTAAATTAAAATAGTTCCTAGATTATTAATCTGACTCGTATTCTGAATCATATTTCACCCTAAATTCTAACATAAATCCTCATCATTAACTTGTTTTTGCCTAATTTTCTCCTCCTGTTTTTTTCATCTCTTGCTTCTTCTTTTAATGTTTCTCTTAAAGCTTTCTCATCTAGATGTAGTTGATGTAGCTCTTTCCCAGTAAGATATACATCACCTATCTCATGAGTTTGTGATGAAGGACCACCTATATGGCTTTGTGAGCGGTAGTTGTATTTTTTTCGTAGCCAACCTAATTTAGCATTCATGCGTTTTCTATTTTTTTCGCCTTTCCATACATAGAAAGATTCAGCTCGTAATCTTTATCAGATCCTTCTTTTAAGAGTGTTTCGATCAAAGCACGACTCTCTTGTGGAATGTCATTACATTTCAAGTATGCTTTTCTAAGATCGTCTTTAGCTGTGCATGCTTGTCAAATTACAAGGCTAAATCCAGAATCGCTTTCTGACAAACTATATCTTCGTCAATTTGTTTTTGAGCCAAAGCTTGGATTTCATCGTTAGTATGTGAAACTAAACAAGACATTTGAAAAGGTAACCAAGCTATATTTTAGATTATTGTTTGGGATTAAGTGTGAAAATTTTTGGTAAAAAAGGGTGGTATTTATAGTGCAAAATTGGGTATAATTTAAAAAAATATGTAAAATAAATATTTTAAAATTTTAAAAATATTAAACGGTAACATTTTTAAAAGAAAAAAAGAACATTTTTTCGTCTTTACTTGACTCACAAAACTGGCGAGATACCACAAAATTCCAAACGGCGAACCTTGGTAGTGTGGTGGCGAGCCAGTGGCAAGTTCCACGTAAGAACGGCGAGTTGTGCTTCGCCACCACACCTGATGCTCTAATATGTTCATCTTCCTTAATATTTCTTCTACATTCATTCCGAGCAAAACAATTTACAGTCAAAATTACTTTGGTTTTTGATAATCTTAAAGGTTGTGGAGGGCATTTTTCCGATTTGTGTGAGGGCACTTGACATCTTTTCTACCAAATCAATCTTTTTTCCTATTTCGTGTGTTTACAAGAATTTCGTGGGCCCATAACTTGCATGTAAATCCGCCCGTGGAAAGAGATACTTGACTAGTCTAGTTATACTTCCTATCAACTATTAACACACTTAAAATGTTACATGGCATCACAATGTAGCTACACCTTCCATTCTAACATCTACCAAATAAACTATCAATACTTGACTAGTCTAGTTATGCGGACATTTTCACTAAAGGATTGTCTTCGTCTTTTTTAAGAGTTTTGTACATGTTTAAGTGTTCGGTGTCGCTCAAACTGCGGGGGAGTGTTCATTGATATATTATAATGGGCTCAAGCCCGATATCTAGATTATTCTTTGTTATGTACCGAAAATTATGATTAATATCCAATCTTATTTGATGGGCTTATTGAAAACTTGATAAGCTTATAATCTTAGTTTTGTTGGCAAATGAGCTTATTCAGGTGAGCTTATAAACCTTATAAGCTCAAGGTCGCTTATAAGCCGACAAAAATTAGCTTATTAAAATTTTCAAAAATCTCATAAATTGAGTTAAGTCAAACACCCACCAAAACTTTATTTAACACTAATAATGCAGTAGCCTTAAATGTAACAAAGACCTAACCAACATCTAATAAAGCAAGTAACAATAACAAAGCAAATAGTTACTAACTTAACACGGCCACAAGCATCAAAACCGCACCACACCATGCATATCTGATAGATAAAAAGATTAATTAAAAGGAGTGCACTTATGTCTGCAGGTGGAAAGAGGAAATAAAAAAAGTGTATTTGTTTTTTTTCTTCATATATATGCAAGCAAATAGTTACTAACTTAACAGGAGTAACAAACATTAGAAAAAAACATCAAAACCACACTACGCCATGCATATGTGATAGTTAAAGGGAAAATTCCTAGAAAGGTCCAAAATCATAGGTGAAAATGCCACTTTATCCCAAATAAAAGTTTTTTTTCTCAAAATCATATAGGACAACTACACAACTTAAAAAGAAATTGACACGTGTCCCTTATTATAGTATTAAAGTACAAAATATCTGGGCAACCTATTGTACTTCTGAGCAATCTATCTATACTTAATATTAAAATGATGGACACGTGTCAATTTCTTCTTAAGTTGCCTAGGGGTATTTTGAGAAAAAAACTTTATTCACGATTTGGTTTTAGACCTTTTTGGGAATTTTCCCTAGCTAAAAAGATTAATTAAAAGGAGTGCATTTGTTTTTTGTGTTAAGTGCACCGATTGGTGACGTACTTTCAAAAAATTCCAATGTTAGGTAATCTACTTTGAAAAATATCATTATTACACATGAAACTTGTTATGACTTGTTAAAATAGATACTACGTTGTCTGAGTGCCACATCAGCATTACGGGCCCACTTGATCTTCTATTTTCTCTTGATATGAGCCACAACAAATTTTCTCTCTAAAATGAAACGCATCTACAACCAACAATAAACTCATCTCAAAGTCTCAACTCACGAATCAAGGACACAACAACCATTCATGTTAACTGATTCTTTATTAGCCATAGCCTTGATTCTATGTCATTTCTTCATAAGCATAAATTCGTTTAGGAATTCTTATGCTAAAACCCAAAATCAATAATACAAACCCTTTCCATTTTAGTTTGAAACACAAGCACAAGATTTCCTTGGTTTCTTTTTGTTTTAACCGAGCAACAAGCAAAAGTCTCTGACACAACACATACATCCTTAAAAACATTTCAGTGTCCTACATCAAACTTTTGCGCATCAAGAAGGTTGGAATATCAACGATGATGGATTTTTTTGTTAATAAAATATTACATCAAACTAATTTATAGAAAATTAGTCTTTGATGAAACGATGATATAAGGGGCGGATCTACACAAATTCAAGAAAAGGGGCTACACGATACGATCGGATCTCAATTCTTACGCAACACTCATTCGCTTATTAATATTTGATTATTGCGTCGAATTCGTTTCGCGTTGTCCTAAATCATGTCTTAATAGGCTCGAAGGATCGTTGGTAAGTAACGATTTTTGATGTAGGGTTTCGTGTTTTTGCTTTTTTAGGGTTTTATTCCTTCATCTGGTGCTTTTTATTTGTGATTATTTTTATCTTCAATTGGGGTTTCGAAGGTTTAGGGCTTGTTTTCCTCATTACTTGTGTGGTTTGGTTTATCATGGGGACGTTTAGATCAAAGGAGGATGATGTAGCGAAGATCTCCATTTCGGTGTTTGTCACTAATTTTCCGGATTCGATTTCATCTAAAGATTTGTTTAATGCCTGTAAACAATATGGGCATGTGGTTGACTCATTTATTGCAACTAAACGATCAAAAAGAAGGGAGTGGATTCGGCTTTGGAGGTGCATAATGTGTTCAGTGTCGTTAGACTTGTAAACAACCTCAGCGTCGGTCGTGGTATTAACAGGCATAAGCTTCATGCTATCGTTGCGTGGTTTTCTAGGGGTTTCGAAGATGAAAACCTAATTGACGTTTGTGTGTAGTCGTCTCTTAAAATCCGGGTTCGGTTGGTGCGTCTTCTTATGCTGCGACGTTGAAAGGTAATTATAATTCACATCCTTTAGTTGATCCGATGCCTGATATTGTTTTGGAGGAGTCGTGTTTGGTGTCACGTGACTTTGATAACTTTGTAATGGGAGAGATCAAAGATTTTTCTGCCATCAACAACCTGCGTGTTTTGCTGGCAAATGAAGGTTTTCTTAATGTCAAGCTTGCGTACATAGGAGGATTATGGGTTATGATTGAGCTTGATTCTACTAGTACCAAGGAGAAATTTATGCAACATGTAGGGGTTGCTTCATGGTTTGCTCGCCTTTGTAATGCTCAAGAGGATTTTGTTTCTAGAGAGCGTATTGTATGGGTTGATATTGAGGGTGTACCTTTACGTGCCTGGTCTCAATCGACTTTCAAAAAAATTGGGGCTAAATGGGGAGAGGTTATGAAGCTTGAGGAAAATAAGGAGGATATGTTTGCTCGCAAACGTATATGTATTAAAACGTCACGTGAAGATAACATCTTGGAAAGATTCAAGATTACTGTTCGAGGTAAGATATATATGATTAGAGCCAAGGAACTTTTCATGTGGTCTCCAATATTTAAAGAACCCGCTAATACTGGTTACAACTCGGACAAAGACGCAGACGTAGGGGATCATGAAATAAACGATAATGGCAATGACTATAGGAATCTGGAAGAGGAGAGTGACATTGAAGCCGTGTCTGATACAGTCTTTGGTGATTCTATTGACAATAATACTGGTGAACAGGAACATAGTAACCTTTCCGCTACCAAGGAGGGATCTTATGATCCATTTAATATCTACGATCTTCTTAACAAACAGCAGGTAGAAGACAATAAATCTGACAATAGTATTTCTCACCCTCAGGGGGGATTTACTCCTGTTAACGTGTGAGGACAGTTAACTCGTGACAGGGACAGGTGGGTTCGGCTAGCTCTAAAAGTCGAACAAGTGAATTTTGTTCTCGTGTGGTGGAGGAAGCTCAGGCTGTCGATGATAACCCTTCTCCTGTTCCAAATGCTATTAATAAAAGAAGCAAAACAGGAGGTTCCATTTTGGATTTATTGGACGAGCTTATTAAGGTTGGTAATACTATGGGATATTCATTGGATGGGTGTGCTAAAGACTTGGAGAATATCATCGGTCTACAAGGAGAATGCGATGTTCCCATATGAATTGTTTATCGGTTTTCAAACGTGCTGCAAGGTCTAGGATCCAGACAAAAAAACATGGATTAAGGAGTTAGTTAATTTCTAAAGCACAAGGTGGAAGTTTTTTGTAGTTCAAGAAACTAAAGGGATGTGTGTTTCGGACATGGTGTTAAAGCTATTTGGGAGGTATTTATAACTTTCGATATCTTTATAGCGAAGCGTTGGGATATTCTGGTGGAATTCTATGTGTATGGGACCCCAACATTTTTCAGAAATCCCATCATACTATTTCAGATAATTTTGTGGCTACTTACGATACTTGGATTCCAACCAAATCCAAGATTCTTTTAATCTCTATATATAAAGTCAATCAGAAGCTGCTAAGCGTATGTTATGGAGCTTTATTTCTGAGATTATTAATCGTTGGGATGGATGATGTTGTTGTTATGGGTGATTTTAATGAGGTTCGGTATAGAGGATGAGCGAATGGGTTCTGTTTTTAATGTTAGAGGTGCTAGAGATTTTAATAATTTTATTACTTCAGCGGGTTTAGTTGACGTTCAGCTTGAGGGATACGCTTTCACTTGGTCTCATCCGTCGGCTGCTAAGATGAGTAAACTTGATCGTTTCTTGGTTTCTGAAGGGTTCTTGACATTGTTTCCTCATACGTCGGCTATCTGTCTTGATAAACATTTGTCGGACCACCGACCTATTTTACTTAGACATGTTGCTTCTGATTATGGTGCTACCCCGTTTCGATTCTATCATTCTTGGTTCGAGTATAAAGGCTCTTGGAACAGATGTTGTGACACTTGGAATCGTCTAAATCTTGAGGATAGTAACGATATGATCAGATTCAAAAAAAAACTTCAGTTGTTAAAGAAGGTGATTAGATCGTGGGTTTCTAATTATAAGAAGGAGCAGTCACGCATTATTGACGACTTTAAAAAACAACTTCACGATATTGATGTGGTTCTTGATCAAGGAGGGGTTAATGATGACTTGCTGATTGCGCGGAAGGAGTTGGTCAAAAATATTCAGGACTTTCAGATGGTTGAAGCTCGGGACTATGTTCAAAAAGCTAAAGTTCATTGGGCTATCGAAGGTGATGAAAACTCCAAGTTTTATCATGGGATAATTAATAGAAAGCGTTCTCAGTTATCTATTAAAGGAGATAACGATGAAAATAACCGTCATTACGTATAATGAGGTTCTATGGACCAAACGGGCAACAACAGTCGCCTATAAGGACGGCGTATAATAGTCCCCCTTATCTGACGACCAAACTGGGTTCACATCAAGGACCACGGTGTAATTTACCCTATATTTAATTGTTAGCTGGGTTTGACAAAATTTTATCGGATGAAAGTTAGCTAAATTTTATTGGATGTGAAAGTTAGCTGGGTTTGACAAAATTGCTTCACACCAATTTGTTATGTGGCAAAACTGAGTTGTCTTGTCGGTTCAATTAAAACCTGTTGAAAGATCTGATTTCACATCTAGGGTTGTAATTCTTCCTTTATTGCTCTCATTCCTAAAACTCCGAATGCTAAGTTTGTCGGTGAATTTAGGCCTATAAGTCTGATTGGAAGTCTGTATAAAGTGATTACAAAAATCTTAGCCAATCGTCTGTCTAATGTGATCTCAGATCTTGTAGCCGATGTTCAAACTGCCTTTCTTCCAAATCGGCAGATTTTAGACGGGCCTTTTATTGTTAATGAAGTCCTTTCTTGGTGTAAATTTAAACAGAAACAGGTCATGGTGTTCAAAGTCGACTTTGCTAAAGCTTATGATTCAGTGCGTTGGGATTTTTTGGATGATGTTCTTGAAGCATTTGGGTTTGGTTTTAAATGGGGTTCATGGGTTCTTGGTAGTCTTTCTTCCGGTATGGCTTCTATTGTTATTAATGGTAGCCCGACGGCGGAGTTTAAATTTCATTGTGGGCTCAAACAAGGTGATCCACTTGCTCCTTACTTGTTTATTCTCATTATGGAATCCCTGCATTTATCCTTTTCTAGAGTGATTGACGCGGGTTTATTCAAGGGGATTAAGATTGATCATAATACACAAATCTCTCATTTATTTTATTCGGATGACGCTATTTTCATTGGTGAATGGTCGGATAACAACATCAAGTTCATTCTTCACGTCCTTCATTATTTTTCTCTCGCTTCTGGATTGAAGATTAACCTTAAAAAAGTAATCTTTTAGGGTTTGGTGTTTCTCGTGAAATGGTGAACGATGCAGCTAGTTCTCTTGGTTGTGCGGTCATGAGGGCTCCATTTAAGTATCTTGGAGTTATGGTAGGAGGTAATATGTCGATGGTTAAAAATTGGAATGAGGTTATTAGTAAACTTAAAACTCGGTTATCCAAGTGGAAGTGTAAGGCTTTGTCGATAGGTGGACGTCTAACTCTTCTCAAGTCGGTATTAGGATCTACTCCTATATACAATCTTTCTTTGTATAAGGCACCCAAAACTGTTCTTAATACAATGGAATCTATTAGGCGGAATTTTTTCTACGGTTCGAATGGGTTAGATACGAAGATTACATGGGTGAAATGGTCCAAAACTCTCACGGCTAAGAAGTGTGGTGGATTAGGGGTTTCTAGTTATTTCACGTTAAATAGGGCTTTCCTATTTAAGTGGGTTTGGAGGTTTATTTCCTTTGAGAAATCTTGCTGGTCTCGTGTGATCCATGCTATCCATGGTCCCTATTTTACTCAAAATCCTCCTCGGTTCGGTTCTGTTTGGGGCACTATAGTGCGGGAAATTCAATCGCTAAATTCTCAAGGAATTGATTTACTTTCGTTCTGCCGTATCCGGGTGGGCAATGGTCTGCAGACGAGATTCTGGAAAGACCACTGGATAGGTGACGCTCCTCTCTATGATCTTTTCCCTCGGTTATTTTCCTTAGAAATGAGCGGTGATGTTACTGTGGCTACTAAACTACATGGTTTGCTTTCGGATTCTTTTCGTCGTCCAGTTAGGGGTGGTATAGAAGCTCAGCAGCTTGCGCATCTCCAGAACTTAGTTGGTACGTCTATTCTCTCGAACTCTGATGACCGTTGGGTTTGTAATTTGAACGGGGATGGGTCCTTTCAGGTTAAGAACATTCGATGTTTACTTGATGAATATTTTCTTCCTAATGATCCGGTTGCTACTCGTTGGGTTAAGTTTATTCCTATCAAGATTAATGTTTTCGCTTGGAGGGTTTACTTGGATCGTCTTCCTACACGGCTGAATCTAAATCGTAGGAACATTCAAGTTTTGGATCAGTCTTGCCCGGTTTGTAAAGATGCTGCTGAAGAGGTTTCACATTTATTTTTTTCTTGTCCTTTGGCTGTTGATGTTCACAGACTTATATGTCGATGGTGGAATCTGACGTGGTCTCCGTTAAGCTCTTACGAGGAATGGTTGTCTTGGTTCAAGGATATTCGTCTTGGGTCTATTCTTAAATGCATGCTGGAAGGTATTTTCTACGTTTCATGGTGGTCTATTTGGAACTATCGGAACAGTGTTCTTTTTGCAGCCCAACCCCCTCGGAAAGATATCATCTTTGATGACATTGTTACTCGTTCGTTTCTTTGGTGTCACGCCAGATGTAATAAGGCGTTTAGTTGGGATAGGTGGTTGCAACACCCTTATTTACTTTCTTTGTAATTTTCTAGCTTCTTGCTAGTGTTTCTTTTTTGTCTAATAAAAGTTGCCGTTCAAAAAAAAAAACAAGCAAAAGTCCCCTACACCGAAGCATATTAAATCTGCAAGATCTCTTATCGAAGGTCTTTGGTAGGTTGTAACATCTTGTGTTTTCTTTAAACGAAACAAGGATAAATGATAACATAATTGTTATCAATCTTTCTTTATTTTCGGATAGAAAAGAGAGAGTTTTTGTTCTCACAGATCTATGATGATTTTATTTTCGTGTTATTGATCTTTTAAAGGTCATATCTTGTTACAACACGAAAAAGAACTGAGATATTTTATTGATTTTTGAGTCTTATATATATGAGTGTTGTGAAGATGGGAGACAGTGATAGTTGGATTTTGTGAATGACGATAATGGTCGAGGAGGAGGGTGGTGGAGGAGGTGGTGCGGTGGAGAAGGAGGGTTGGTGGTGGGTTAAAATAAAAAAGATGTATTTGAAGATAGAGAGTATTTGGAATAAAAAATAAAATTTATTTATTTAAAAAGGTGACGTGTCGGTTTCGGCCGATAACCCTTCCAAATTTAGGCCGTTGTTGCCGGTATATTCAAAGTTGGTTGGAATTTTTTAAAAGTACGTTATCTATCAGTGGACTTAACCCTTGTTTTTTCTTCTTATGTTTGCAAGTGTGAAGAGGAAATAAAAGAAGTGTATTTTTTTTTCTTCGTATATATGCAAGCGCGAAGAGGAAGTGAAAGAAGTGCGTTTGTTTATTTCTAGACCTAAGAGTAAAAAATGACCTTTTTTCCTCTTCAATTTTGTAGATTAATTTTTTCTACTAATTATCACTTCTTGTATCTTAAAATACTTCAAACCCACTTCTTCTTTCACATACATGATTTTACATATAAGATTCATAAAGCATAAAACATCTAAAAAAACCGCAACCTATGTTTTAATAGAAAACATGTTTGATGAACTAGCTAGTAAAACACATGCAACCAAAACAAAAATCATTCAAATAACTTTAGCATTAGTAAATTCTTTCACCTACATGTTTACTTCCTTTACCCACACAAATTCAACTACAAAAAGGTCAAAAGTTTTACCGTTAAAACATTTTTCATCAATAGCAACATACACAACAACTCTAATAAAATGGAGAAATCATTTGACATGTATATTAATTGAGATAACATAAAGAGAGAAGGTAGATGACACATTAAATGTTAGAATTATCTGGTACGCTCCTTGTTCACTTAATTTTGCTTTTCCAAAAACTTTCACATGCAAAGAGCCTTTAAGCTTCTTCTAACATACCCCCGCCTAAGATACATACATTTCTAAATATATTATATATCGAAAAGATAAAGGTAAATCAAGTTGTTGACATAGTAGTATCTTTATGTTAAATCACAAGACTTATATTTTAATGCGCATAAAGTATGTAATGAAATCAACCACACCTCGTTATAGTTTCATCCATCGCAACACATACCGAGCAAATTTCTAGTATGGGAATAAAATCCATGAGCTTGTGTATGGACTCATGATCACATGCCTGACCATTTGACCCATGTTATGTTGTGGCAAGCTAAAATATAAACCATTCACTTATTTGAATCCGTCTTACAGAACGGTAAAGGAACCGCTTTCACTGCTCATCATCTAAATAAACCAATAACATGTTACAGCAACTCTCATAAAATAGAAGGGATATACACATTGATTATTTAACCCCATAAACGATAGAAGGATTTCTACATTGTGATGTAAGCTACCATGTAAAACAATACAACCATGGTCCCTTTCCAACATTTGTCCATTGTTGCTACATGATAAACAGTATTTTAAGGAACCAACATCATACATTACTCACAAACACCTTTCTCATAAGTATAATACCTTCACATAACTCACGCCATGGGCCGTGGTATACCTTATTACAAATTTTATGTTACGTTCCTCACTTCTGTTATGCAAACCTCATTAGTCCACCTCTCTCAACTCATAGCTTTACATCATCTAGACATGTACTTTTATCAAACAAAAAATATGTATGTATAATAAGGTTATTACTCTGTCCATAACATATTGATGAACCGCATTGAGGAGACGAAGTAGTTTTTGCTCTACCACTCATCCATTCTTTCGGTTAATTGTCATTATGCCTCTCATTCATTGAAAGATACCATCGTTTACTCTGAAAACACACATACAAAGGGAATAAAACAGCGTTACAATGAAAAGTCTAAACAACCTGCTAACAAGTAAGCTTCGTGGATGTCTTTACTGGTTTCTAGTTTGTACCTTCTAGGACAAAAGGAATGGCACATGCAATATCGAGTTGTCTTAGTGTAGTTCAGAAGGATAAATCAAGTGTTTAGTTTAATATAGAGGACAATCAGTTTGTAAGTGAGAAGTGGTTTGTGTTGTATAGAAGAGGTTGACGTAATGTTTCATATCTAATTGCAGGTTAAAGTGCCATTTCAGTACAAGTAATTCATTACAAGTTTACAAATGCTTATTCAGATAGTAAAGTATAAGTATTCAGATGAGAAGTGTTTAGTGTAGTTCAGAAGGATAAATCAAGTGTTTAGTTTAATATAGAGGACAATCACTTTGTAAGCGAGAAGTGGTTTGTGTTGTATAGAAGAGGTTGACGTAATGGTTCATATCTAATTGCATGTTAAAGGTCAAAGAATTAGAAGCTCCAGGACTCTATGAGGTGTGTGTGTGCTGGAGACTGGTGACGTTTGGAAGTTGCTCGAGAGTGGGAGTCGTGTTCGATCCGTTGGATCAACCAATGTCAATAAGTTTGGTAGCCGCTCTCACCGGTAAGTCTTTATTATAGTTTAGCTAATCTGTATAGCTTATTGCGAGTGACTGTTGTTGGGAAGAACTTAACAGACTAGGAGCCGCCTTTGGGTTGTGGACTTGGCAGGAAGTGAACAAGCAGGAAAGACTGTGGGGCTGAAGGTGACACATTGAAGGAAGCGAAGAACATAAATAAATCACTTTCAGAATTACGCAATGTAATTTCTAGCATCGAAAGCAAGTCACATTCCTTACAGGTGTGTTCATTTTTCTACACTACATTTACTAGTACTAGCATCACTTTTATCTAAATATCATCCATGTTTTTTATGAAATCGGGAATTCGAAGCTTACTCATGTCCTACAGGCTCTTTAGGTATTATGTTTCTTGATTTCTTACTTGCTAGTTTGTAATCTAAATACTTGTAACGTACTAATGTTGTTTTGACTTTGTTAAAACTTGGGCATGCCGTGATGGTAAAACACTTATGTTTGTCCAAATTAGCCCAAGTCCAGAAACCATTTCTTCCTTGACGTTTGCAAGGGATGCGAGAGTCGTTGAGCCTGGCTTGTGATACCCTAAGCCTTGTTTTGTTGAAGAAAGTGGGGGGTGTGAGGAAGCCACAACAACAGCTTTCTTCTTGTGCTTCTGTCTTGTTTTAAAGCAAATTACTTTTCGAGAAGTTTGTTTTCGAGCAAGGCCACGCTCAACGACTCTCGCATCCCTTGCAAACCTCAAGGAAGAAATGGTTTCTCCCTGGTGTGCTTTGGGCTAATTAGGACAAACATAAGTGTTTTACTATCACCGCCTGCCCAAGTTTTAACAAAGTCAAAACAACATTAGTATGTTACAAGTATTAAATTACAAACTAGCAAGTAAGAAATCAAGAAACATAATACCTAAAGAGCCCTGTAGGACATGAGTAAGCTTCGAATTCTTGATTTCATAAAAAACAACTAAGAAACGATGTTACAAGTATCAGATTCGACAAAAGCCTCATAAACAAGAACACAAAAATCATGCTACTTTTCTTGATTAATAGTATTATATAAACTGACATTAACTATTTATAATCAAACCAACAAAATGCAGAACACTAAAACTCAAATTTTACACACAAACTTTTAATCACATTCTAATCAAGACAGCAAAATCAAGAATGAGAATCAATCAATTATAGTATCATCATAAACCCTAAATTTCAAATACTAAAGTATGATGAAAAAGCGTAAAATCATATCGTTAATGAAAACAACAAAATCATACTTTTACCACTTAGTGTTGTTGCAAAACGCTAAATGATTAAAACACAAACCACCCTTAAAAAAATCATCAAAATAACAAACCCCTGATTCATATTCAATCAAAATCATCATCATCATCAGACCAAGATTTCATGTTTGTCACAAATTAGTATCATCAAAATGAATTTTACAAATGATCAAAAACCCGTAATCATATCATCAAATAGACTAGACAAACAGTCATGATTTTTTTAAGTTTTTTCAGAAATTAACAATAAACCCACAAATCATATCAAATTTTTAAACACAAATCATAATCAGTCAAAATTTTCACAAATGATGAAAAGATTGAAAGAAAACACGAACCCATAACCGTGCTCTACTGATTCACCGGAACACCAACAACAGATTTAATCGAACTCATTATCTATTCTTCTTCGTCAACCTTGTTGATTGACGAAATAAACGACTGGAGACAGCTAATCTGGTAACGAAAGCGGGTTTCTTTTCTTTTTCTTGATATTAGGGTTTGATGAGATTATGAGAGTGGTATTAAAATTTGGGGATTAAGAGCGGGGTGTATTTATAACAGTCGAATTGGGATGAGATTGTGGGTTTGTTTGATCATAATGGTAATATTTTGGCCTTTTTTATGGTAACTAAACTAAAGAGTAAATTCACCCGTTGGTATGTTCAAAAAAAATTACTGCCAATCAATCATCTATTTTAAACATAAATGAAAGTTTTATATCAAGTATGTGTTTGCCAAACATAGAATAGTAGTGAGTAGTAGCACTAAGCAATATTAGTTTTTCATTATAAAACCTTGGTAACGTGGTCATAGGTGTAATTATAGTGTGTAAAACTATTTCATGTGATGTTAGAAAATGAAGATTACGAAAAAAGTAGATAAAATTACTAGATGTTTGTCAAAACTAGTATTTAAAATCACAACACTCAACGTTTACAGATCATAAATACTTCTAAATGTTTCGCGCTAAACACATCCCAAATCATCTATTTTAACTAAAAAATTTATAGTGAGTCTTTGAATAAATAATATGGTTAATGATCATGATATAAGTATTTGATAAAACTAACATGCGTTTGTAATTGGAGGATAAGCTTTAAGCTTATTCGATATGTTTGACAAAGTAGATAAAACTTAAACAAAATACCAAACTAATCACAATTGTAAGTCTCGAATATTCTTTCTTCTTCAATACTTTATTATCGGTTTGTTTTATTTTTATATACTATTTTTTTCATGTTTTTTAGGAAAAAGTTACTGTGTTAAAAGGGGTGTTTGTTTAAGTTTATGATTTCGTAACCCAGTGTTGTCTAAAGCTTATTTTTTAGTTGTTCTGTTTTCGGCTTATGTATTTTTAGGTTTATTTTCAAAATAAGCCGGAAAAAAACTGGGTTTATAAAACATAAGTCGAAACCGCATGTAGACGTATAGTCCGGAATGGGCTGGACTCTCTCCCTTCCGCGGCTGGACTCCCTCCCTTTTGCGGCAGGACTCCTTCCCTTCCGTGGTTGGACTCCTCCCCTTCCGCGGCTGGACTCGAGTCAGTCCAGGATGGACATGACAAATACACATATAACCAAAGAGGAAGGGAATAAGATCTCGATCGAAGTGAGAGACCAACACCCGTCTAAAAGGGGTAAGTTTGACTGCTTAAAGAATAAGCTAACTTGGTTATTAAATATTGGATAAAAGGGTGTCTCATATCTTATTGTCTAGTGGGTAAAGCAATACAAGTCTACTATAAATACAAAGAAGGTATCATCTTATTCCATATATTATTCACTACTGTATTTATTATTATTCACTACTATATTCATTATTATAAATACAAAGAAGGTATCATCTTACATAAAGGTTCGGAGGGTGGTTCCCGGAGCTCCGGCCTCGGGACCCTTTCTAACCGGTTCTTCTTTGTTTGTAACGACTCTGTGAATACCTCCTAATTCTTTCTCATAATATCTTTATTGTCATGAAAATACGAGATGTTGGATATATCTTTTTTTGTCATCTGAAACAAGTTATGAACTTTCGTTTGTATTTGATCTAACCAAAATAAGAAAGAGCACTCACTTATAGGTTTTACTCATCTCAAACATAACATTTGTTTTTGAGTTAATTGCATAAATGTCATAGATAGACGGTATAAGTCCGAACATGAGGGCTGGACTCTCTACCTCCTCCCACCGGCTGGACTCCCTCCCATTATTCGGCAGAATCCTTCCCTTCCGCATGGTTTGGACTCCCTCAGCCCTTCCGCGGTCTTGGACCTCGATCAGTCAGGATGACATGACAACTACACATATAACCAAAGAGGAGGGAATAGAGATCTCGATCGAAAGTGAGAAGACACAACACCCGTCCTAAAATGGAGTAAGTTTTCTGACTAGAGCTAATAAGAAAAAGCTAAAACTTGGTTATTAATATCTTGGAATAAGAAAGTGGTGTCTCATATCTAACGCTAATTGTACATAGTGGCAGATCTAGGTATTTTAGCCATGTGTGGCACAATTTTTTTTTATCCAGTTTTAACTAATTGTGGAAACTGCTCGTGAAAAGCTCGAGATCGAATCAGTAAAAAGCTCGAACGAGCTGAGCCTAAACAAACTCGAGCCCTAGCCTAAGTTTCAGCTAATTTATTAATCGAGCTCGAGGCCGAGCTTCACATAAAAAGCTTGATTGATCTCGTGAGCCCTAACGAACCTAAACGACATTAAGATATTTTAGGTATTAAACTTATATAAAACATTATGCATTTATATTATAGATGGTCACATTAACCAGCTCAAAAATTAAAATTAATATTTTTACCCAACAAATCTCAAGAATATCTTCCATCCATGTCAGCATGTGAGATTGTGAGGTGCTCAACATGTTTGGTTAACTCAGTAGTCATTAAAAACCACAAACACATAATTAATAGAGTTAATTGCAAAAATCGTCCTTGTGGTTTGTCGGGTTTAACGGATTTCGTCCCTCCCAAACTATTTTAACGGATCCTCTCCCTATGGTTCTGACCCGTATCGGGTTTGGTCTCTCGGACTAACAATTGTTAGTTTATCCCGTTAAGTTGTCCTACGTGGCCTTTAAGTGAGGGGTATTTTGGTCTCTTCATGTCCCTGGCAATGTGTTTATAAGATTTAGGGTATCATTCATCCCTCACAACACCTTTCACTAAAATCACATATGACACACGAAAACACACACACACACATAGTAACAACAATGGAGAGATGTTGGATTTGCAACTCGATTAGCATCATCAAAACTTCATGGACTCCCACCAACCTAGGAAGACGATTTTATTGTTGTTCAAAAAGGGTAATCAATTATCTTTTCTTAATTGTAAAAACCCCTAAATTGTTTGGCCTAATTTTTCTATGTTGCTTATAGGTTGCTAATCATGGGATTATTGATTGGTATGATCCTCCTATGTGTCCAAGATCCGTTCAAATCATTCCAGGTCTTTTAAGATCAATGAATGGATTACAAGATCAAGTACAGGAAATACGTATTCAAGATAGAAAAATGAAGATGATGTTGGTGTTCAGTTGGGTCTTTTTTGTTGTTTTCCTAGTGTTTAAGTGATAAGCTTTTAGCTTTTAGCAAATGAAGATGATGTTGGTGTTCAGTTGGGTCTCTTTTGTTGTTTTCCTAGTGTTTAAGTGATAAGCTTTTAGGTTTTAGCAATTGTACTTTGTTGGTGTTTAGTTGGGTAATGAAATGAAATGAACATATTTTGGTATGGACATGAATTTGCAAGTGTATAGTATTGAATGAATTGATAAAGGCATGGGTCAAAGTATTTTGGTTAGATGTCATAAATTTTCATCAATGCAGGTCTAACAAACATAAAAGTTAGCAGGTAAAATGGGTCAAAAATAGATATGCATTAACAACACTCCATTTTTAACCAACTAGTAGACTTCATTAAAAAGACTTGATAAAAACATAGTGTTTGACCAAAACAAAGTCTGAGATCAACACATACAAAAGAAAACAAACAGCTAAGTACCAAAACAAAGTCTGAGATCAACAAAATAACATTTGAAATCTAACAAGTACTAAAGGAAAGATAGTCAAATCTAACAACTACTAGACTTCATTAAAGAGACTTAATTAAACAGAGAGCTAACTGCCACCCCTCCTTGCAGAAGACTTGGTCATCTTGGATGGTGAGGCATGAAGAACACTAGGATGTGGTCTTCCTGTTGAACTCCATGTGGTCTGTGAACCTCCAACACCTGCATCTCCACCTGCATGTTGTGAACCTGCATCTCCACCTGTATGTTGTGAACCAACACCAGCATCTCCACCCCCTTTTGAACCAGCACCAGCATCTCCACCCCCTTTTAAACCAGTACCAGCATCTCCACTTTGTTTACTCTTGCATCCTCTTTGATTGTGACCAACCTGCTTACACAAACTGCAAGTTACACTCTTTCTTGTCCTTGTCAACTTCTTAGACTTCATAATTTCATCTGCAAGTTCAGCTGCACTCTTTTTACTTTTCTTTGGGGGTCTACCAATCTGTAGGTGAGGTTTTGGTGGGATAATGGTTGTTGGAACATCTGATTTTACCCAAGCCTGTGGACCATTTACATGATTAATCTTAAACCTGTACATCTCTTTCCAAGTTAATAACCAGTGACATGGATTGCAATAAGACTCAGGTATTCTAGTATCTGTCCCATTATTTGCATGATCCCATATGGCAGCATCTGCATGTGTGCAGGGTATCCCACTCAACTCCTATTTCCTACAACTACATACCATCTCACTCATATTAACCACAAATTAATCACCCCAAGGATAAGTGACTTGATACAAGTCACTACCATTCTAGTCAACCTATCAAAATGACATACATTTTCTATTTATCATTCAAGACTATAAGCAAATATAAAACAAGAATATAACCTTTTTTATGCTACTTACTTACCTTCAACTTTGCAGCAGCCTTTTCAATAAGCTTGAAGATCTTTGTAGCATTGGGTGTTAAAGGCCTATCACACTTGTCTTGCAACTTCTGAACAGTTACAATCCTTTTCATAAGGTATTCCCTTATGTATTCAAGACAAGTGATAATAGGCTTGTCCCTCCCATCAACAAGCCGCCTATTTAGAACTTCACACATGTTATTCAACAAAATATTGCTTTTTGCCCTACCTATAATACAATAACATAATAGTGAGACATAGCCCAATCTGTAATACAATAACATAATATTACAATTTGTACCTGTAAAGTGAGACCTAGCCTAGTGTTGTGGTGGGATCTTCCTCAACCATTCATAAGCTTCTATGTTGTGATTTTTCAAATCTTCCATTCTTTGATCAAATTTCTGAATGGTGGTAGCAGTGGCACATTTCCACAACAATTCTTTATACAATTTTCCTCTCCATGACAATTTCATATTATCATAGACGTGTTTGAGACAAAACCTATGTTCTGCACTAGGAAATGTCTTTGCAATGGCTGGTATCACACCCTAATATATAACATATTATATAAGAAAACTAGTATAGATACAACAAAATTAGAAAATGAGATATGAATATTACTTTTTGCCTGTCAGATATAAATGTGAAGTTGGAGTTCCTGAAAAGTTTAAGATCATCACCTAGGCAGTCAAGGAACCACTTTCATGAATCCTTGCTTTCAGATTCTACTACAACATATGCAAGTGGGTAGATCCCATTGTTTGGATCTACTCTAACTGCCGTTAGAATTTGGCCAGGGTATGGGCCAGAAAGGAAATAACCATCAAGACCTAAAAAAATCTCTCCCTCCTGCTCTAAATCCATCTTTTAAAGGTCCTAAACATATATATATCCTCTTGAACTTTCTTTCTTCACTGTCTGGATCTTCTGGTGGTTCAACCTCTATCTTAACTGTAGTATTTGGATTTCTTTCCTTCAATTCCATACAGTAATCTCTTAACTGTGCATACTGCTGTGTATAGTTACCAACAACTTTTTCATATGCCATCTTTTTAGCTCTAAACACCTTTTGCTTTGATACTCCTACTTTAAACTTTTTCTGCAATTGATCTTTAAGGGCATTTAAAGGAATCTTGGGATTTGGTTTAATGCTTGCCTCTACTTCACTAGACAGAAAGGTTGTTGTGCACTTACTGACTATTCTAGATTGTAGACACTTGTGGGTATCTTCTAATGTTTTGACTTCCCAAGTATCTTCATTAGTAACTTGGACACTTGCATAGCCCAAGGACAGCCATAAGATTCTTTAGGTTTTGCCACTTTCTCAATCTTAGAAATGGGCTTGGGCTTAACTATACTTGTTGGGCCTTTTTGATCCCTAGTAACAGGTAAAACACTTCCCATGTTATTATTTGCAAAATCTAACACTTGACCTCTACAAACAACTCTTACCCTTAGCTTGTCATTTTTTTTAACCATAACTGCCTTCTTTGTTCCACTGATACTCTAGTCACTTTTTCCTTAACTAGTTGGCTAGTGGCAAACTGTTCTCCAACATAGAAATTTTCTTTCCAAATTTTTACTTTTGCCTTATTCATCCTAGCAACTTTCTTTAAGGCTTTTCTCCTAACACCATCATCTGACTCACTTCCACTATTAAAGTCCTCATGATCAACCTCTTCTAACTCAAACACTTCATTTTCCTCTACCACATTCTCTTTACATCCAACCCATTCTACCTCAGGATCTGTGTTACTCTTAAACTCAACCATATCAACATCTACATCATCTATCAAGTTCTCTTCATCCACAAAATAGTCACTATCTTCACTATCTAAACCACTACCTGAATCACTACCTGAACCATTCTCACTTCCAGAATCATTCCTACTTGATTGACCTACTTCTTTAATAATAGGCTGCTGACCTTTCTTCGATTTAATAGGCAACTTTTTTAAGGCCTCCCTCAACCACTCATCCTCACTTACATCAACCTCTGCCTCACTACCACAACCAATATCAGGTTCACTAGGTTCACTAGTTGTAGTCAAAGGCTCTTGTATGAAAACATGTTTCTTATTAACTGAATGGTCAGTATACAGTTCAATAACCTTAAAATTATCAACATACATTAGCATTTCACACACATCTTTATCAACAGCTAATTCTATAAAACCATTATCTAATTATGTGTTAGGTTTCTTATAATAATAGGCCATACAAGGATTTTCATAACCTAACTCTTTCATCATACTGGTTACTTCCACTATAGAGAATATGTCAGAATCAATATCATCAACCCAATTTACCTTACCACCCTTGTAACGAATCCTAGGAGGAGTTGTAAATGTACCACCATGGTTAATCTTTAGACAAAAACACTAGGAAAATCTCATGTTCATAAATACCAAAAAACTAACATTAGGGTTGATATAATAAATTATCAAGAAACTAATAACAATGGTGGGGGATAATCACTTACGATAATCTTCATACGGATTTGATTCTTGTCCCTTTTTACGAACCTTCCATTCACACAACATTTTTGATTTTTTGCAAGAACACTGGTTTGATTTGGGATTTAAGGTTCAGATTGTGGGGGTGGATGGGGTGGTTGGGGTATTAATTTGGGGATGAAATATGTTAATAAAATGTGTTAATGAATCGTTTATAAGATAGTAGTAGATAGAAAATGGCGCCAAACATGAAGAGACCAAAATACCCCCGGCCCTCACTTAAAGGCCACGTAGGACAACTTAACGGGATAAAATAACAATTGTTAGTCCGAGGGACCAAACCCAATACGGGTCAGAACCATAGGGAGAGGATCCGTTAAAATAGTTTGGGAGGGACGAAATCCTATTAGAAAAGTGACTTAAACTCTAAGGGGCGTTTGGTAAATTTGAGTGACTTGGCCACCAAGTTTGTTTAGCCTATAAATAGGGATTGATAGGTTTAGTTTTCTTTGTACCTTTTGAATATTTGTTTCGTACCTTTTGGAATTAGAGTTTGGTACCTTTGAATTTGGTTTTGTAATTTGGTTTGGTATTTGAATAAAGCTTCCGCCTCGTTCGTTCGAATTTGTTTGTTTGTTTTGTGCTTTTGATTACCAACAAATCCGTTAAACCCGACAAACCACATGGACGATTTATGCAATTAACTCTTTGTTTTTTCTTTATAAAAATACTACAGTAGTAAGTTTCAAGTTTTCTTAAAACAACAAGAAACAGTTTTTATATGATTTATGGTTTAATGCTATATCTATCGACCTCATAGGTTATAAAAAGCATTTTCTTGACATGAAGAAGTTGTACTGAAAGTGAAAATTATTACTTTCAAGTACATATTAAAGGTAGGCTTATTAATATGCACGCTACCATCATACAATACTAGTGTTCTGCATGTTATTTTGGCAGTATAGGGTCATTAGACAACCATTGAGTACCTTTGAAATAGATATACATGCATTGATACAGCTAATATCTTACGATATAAAATTACAGTTTGTGTACAAACCTTTTTGAGTGTACACATTTTAATGCATGAAGTAAATATCCCATGCACAACATATATACTACAAATGATGTTCTACTGTATTTATTATTATACATGTATATCCCTAACATGTATGTACATTAAAATCTATTTACTATGCATCAATACATGCTGCGCATGTACATTAAGGCACCATGTGCAATAGTTGTTATATCCCAATGCACAAAGTACAAAATTTGGCTACATTTTGTTGGATATGAATACTATTTTAGAAGCACATGTGACGAATTCCAAGTTGAAATACATAGCACACATACCCTCTATAAGCGTATTTGAAAACAAAATTGCTTGCTTATAGGTGGAACTTTCCTAAACATTGATTGTCATGTAAAAAAAATGTACCATAATATAAAAGGCTTAAGTTATACATACTTTTACTTGTACAAAATATAGTTGTCATAGCTTTTACTTTGACAACTTGTCCTTGGTATAAAAAAAAATGTACCATAATATAAAAGGCTTAAGTTATACATACCCTCCTAAAAAAAAGCTATTTGTACTCTCTGTTTTTTTGGTTTTTTTAATTTTTTTTACAATTGTTTAATATATTGTTTATTTTATAAAACTGTGAAACTGAAAGTGCGGAATAAAAATTATAAAGTTTAACAAGTTAAAAGCATGAAACTGTCAAAAAATACGGACAAAACCTGATATAAAAATGCGTTATACTGTAAAAATGAGGTACAAAAGAAATCTTTTGTACATTTTGATACTTTTGAGTGGGTCAGGGGTACCAATAGTAGCACCCACAATAAAAAAGGTAATGTTACGGAGTATATATTTATCATAGCTTGTACTTGGTGTCATAAAAAATGAACAACCATGAAAAATGACGACTTGTCATATACCAAATGTACAACTTATAAAGCACTAGATGCAGTGGCATAGATTTTTTACAACTCGTGCAAAATAGTACTCATCTAAAAATAGTGGTATAACACACGAGTTGCGGAACGCATGAGCTGCGAAGGCACTTTCGATCCCCACGGTGGACCATCCTTCTGGTTTTGTTTTCTTAAAACCCCCCACCATTTCCTTTATCGCACCGGTCTTAGACGTTGTCATCACATAATGGCTTAGCGAGCGACAGAGTGGAAGCAAATGCTATACCACCGGTAAGAATCTATGAGACCAAGACGTGCGTAATCGAGTCAAGCCGAGCTCGAGCTTGACAGAGATTGAGCTCGACTGGAAAATTATAAAGCAACCTTGAATTGGCTTGATTGCTTGACGAGCTTTAACTTATATTTACTCATCACGCAAATACTATTTATTCGTGATAGGTTATGAGGATTTTTTTGGTTTAATTTTAGATGTGCGTGAGTGGTTTTGTTACCATATTTCAACAACGTACATTGAATAAAACTAGTTGTATTTGTTCTAGCAACGCAAAGTTCAGGTCAGCGCTTCGGTATTGGGTTGTCGAGGTTTTACAAGTCGTTTAAGCCACGTACACTATATTAGAGTTGAGGACTCATCATTAGAAGTATTTGTTCAAACGCGGTGGAGTGTAAAGTTTAGTTTGTTGTTGGTGTCGTAGTTTACTTTATCTTTTTCTGAATGCAACTCAACGACCACTTGATAAAATTAAACTTGAATGCAATCCAACTACTACACTACTTGAGATATAATATAACTAACCCTCCCACTTTTATTCCCATACAACAATCAAAATACCAAGAAATCAATCACATGTAAATGAAGACATTACTTGGAACAAAAATAACCCCCTAGCTAGTCACAACAAAGAATCTATGTCATACGTAAAGCCAACACGGAGCAGATTTGTAACTAAAAAGCATGAGAATATTTGTAACAATCGATAGGCTTAGTTAATCTCACACACGTGTAAAACATTAAACCATAAGATGGAAAGAGACAGTGTTGAACCTAAGAAATTTGATTACAGGGGGCATCAATACAATAATATTTATTATATACATGTGAATAGGTTTATAAAATACTTTTTACTAGTAATTTTTCAACTAGTTATCTTTAAAAAAAACTAACTTATGTTGTTTAGTAAGAGTATACATTTATAAAATCAAATGTACATACCAAAAAGTATGATAGTTGTTTTGTCTAAACTATAAAAATATTAAATTATCCACGATGTTATCCATTGACCTTTACAGTCAATCGTGAATAACTCCTATTTGAGATAGTTGTCGCACCAATCACCGACAAAGATGATATTTCTCGACTTAACCGATGACATTTTGATATGAGCCCTCTATCAAATTCAATGACATCACACTTTATAAACATACGTTGCCGAATTATGCCATCTTTGTATGTCCTTTACCGATTAACGTAAATATCCCGCATATTCTATAAATTTATCTTAAATGATAAATCAGAATTCATCATAGATTAGCAATAGAGCGTGCTGTTTTGAAATACTTTCAAGATTTCTAAGACATAGCTTCCCACTTAGCGTAAATACATCCGCTCTAAGTGGATCTAGATTCATATATATGAGAATCCGTATTTGTATTACTCTATCATTTGATAGCAGAGGATTATCAACCATTATGCCAGAATATTACTCATGTAATACTTATTCAAATGGTCCCCACTTAAATACTGTAAATATCTAATTAACCTAGCTATAGTTCTAATCCAGTCAGACGCACGTTATTATACACATAATATTCCCAATATCTTTGAGTGTATCAAAATGGCAACATCTTTAGATAAAAGATGTCAATGAATTCTAGCTAGGCGGAATCCCCACATTGTATCCTTTCAAGAATATTGTCCTAATAATGTTTTTATTGACTTTAAAACAACCCATAGTGGGTATCACATACCTTATTCCAAGAACCATATTCAACAACTAATGAAGTTCATGTCAATTTTGACTCCAACAGGTCATTAGTGGATTTGTTTATCTTCTTATCACTTCAAGTGATAATTATACCATTTATGTATAAACACAAGAGTACATATATACTATTGATCACAAATACATCTATTAATTTCAAATCCATATTCTTACATGATATGGTGAAAATTGATGTCCTTATTTGGGAGATTTCCTTAAGCCATATAATAACTTAGCAAGCCTACAAACTTTGCTCTCTAATCCAGGAGCCATGAAACCCTCAGGTTGGTTAATATATAGTACATTTCTAAATCCCCGTTTAGAAATGTCATTTTCATATCCATTTGATAAACTTTCAATTTTCTTAATGCGGCAATAGCAAGTACCATTTCAATCAAGGTTATTCGCGTAACACGCAAATAAGTATCAAAGAAATCTAGACCTTCACGTTGTCTAAATCCTTTGATCACCAATCTTGCTTTATACTTGTCAATGGTGCCATCGGCTTTCATCTTCTTCTTGAAGATCCATTTATAGCCTAGTGGTTTACACCCGAATGTAAATCCATGAGCTCCCAAGTATAACTTTGTAAAATAGAATCTATTTCACTTTTAATGGCTTCTTTCCATTGAGCCATTCTGAGGAAGTTACCGCTTCTTGATAAGAAGTAGGTTTGTTTTCTACCATAAAAGAAACAAAATCGGGTCCAAACGATTTCTCGATTCTTGCCCTTTTGCTTCTTCTAGGTTCAACCTATTCTTCCTTGGGTTGATCTTGTCTCTCATCTTGGAGATCATTATCATCTCGTTGTCTCTGATCTTGGACAACTTCGTCATTTATTCTAGATGATTTTCCACTTTCCTTCGAAATAAGGAAATATATTTTCAAAGAAGGAAGCACTTCTTTATTACATTATCGTATCATTGTGTATATCAGCATACATAAAGAAACCATAAGCACTACTGTTATGAGCATATACTAAGAATATGCAATTCACAGTTTCAGGTCAATCTTTTGAACCTTAGGGTTCAATACGGATATCTTAGCTAGATATCCCCTCACATTTGTAAATACTTATAAGATAGTCTTCTTCTCATTCATAGTTCATAAGAACTATCTTATTTTCTTTACAAAGGATCTTATCTAAAAGATAAGTAGCCGATATAATCATTTTCCCCCACATGCCATGGCTTAAACCAGGTCTTAAGAACATGGCATTAACCATATCTTCTAAGGCACGTTTATTTTCTTTCAACAATTCTCTTGTTAGAGTATCAAGAGTAATAAATTTGTGTCTTATTCTAAGTTTAACGCATAAATTTAGAAATGGAAACACATATTCACATCGGATATGACTTCGAACCACCTTGTTTTCGATAATAAGTTGATTCTCAACTTATTTATATAAAACAATCTTGTCTATATCCTTACTCTCAAGTAAGTGTAAATAGCAATATTTTATACCACCATCAACAAATATGATGAAGTACTCGCTATTCGCTACCTTAGTAGGTATCAATTTCAAATCACATAAAGCCATGTGAATCATATCAAGGGGTTTGGTTATTTTTGTTCAACCGAGAGAAAAGACAATCTTGTCAATTTGGCTTCAACACAAGTTTTAATTTTATAGTCCGTGTCAATACAAAAAATGGGTATCCAATTTAGTTTAATTAGACAACATATTGAGTTAAAATTTAAAACATGTCCTAGTCAGCCATGCCATACATTTAAAGAATCAAATAAGCTGAATTCGTACTCATTTTGCTAAAATGACCATTAGAAATACATTCAGCTTAAACATTTTTTTAAAGGCGTAACCCGTATGGACTCAAGTTATGTTATTCGTTAACTCAATTTTATTTTATTCAAACACAAGATGAAAGCCAAATTTCATTAAGCAACCATCCGGACACAAGATTCCTACAAATCTCTGGCACGTACGACGCGTTGGTTAGCTTAAACTCTTTTCCAGATGTGAATCACATCTTCTTTTCCCTTGATATTAGCATTTGGAGAGTTGCCCAAAATCGTTCTCTCTATTCTCAACTGCATTGAAAGAGTTAATCAAACTCTTATCACCATATACATGACATGGTACCGAAGTGCTAATCCACCATTATCTAAGGTCAGATTCCCTAATGGCCTCAATTTTCATGTCATTCATACCATATAACACATAGTTATGCATATTATTTTTATTTTTTAAATTTTTTTTTTTTATTTTTTAAGGTTTTCTGAATGCTTCAAAGCATCTACCGTACACATAACTCGAGTATCGGTCTCCCTTTTAACAAGTTCGGGAGCAGATCCTTTGATGTCACTCGTGACATTCCAAATGTTAATATGAGGTCCCATGATTAGTTTGAAACTAATTTTGGTACTATTAACAACATGCTTAATCACAAGTGTTTCTTTACAAAACGATTTTAATTCACCTTTTGTTTAAAACACTAATGTTTTGTAAGATCCGTTATACAAAACCGTTTTAAAAGAAGTCTTCGATTAAACAATTAACAATAAACACCTATTACATAATTTTTTAACAAAAACATATAGTAATATGATGATGTCAATTTCCATTAGAAAGATCTTAAATAAATCTATTTTACATGATCTATTTCTATACTGAAACTCAATAAGGTTTTAGTAGATTCATTCATCTAAAGAAACACAACAAGGATTCAGAAGATTGCATTCTTTTTTTAAAGAAACATTCTACAAGGTTTCAGTAATCCATTTCATCTAAAGAACAAACAAGGTTTTTATAGATATACTTTAAACTTCAAAACTTCAAGAATTATATCAGTTATTAATTAAACTCGACCCGGTTAAAAAAAAACTATACAAGTCCAAAAAAACCACCCCTGACTTTCACTAATTTAGTAAAAATGATGTATATAATTCGATATTTATAATAACTTGTATAATTATCAATATCAGAAATTCTTCTAGATTTTATTGAACACGTTGCAGTTATCTAATAAAATGACAACTTGCATTTTAGGAGATATGTTTCAAAAAAAATTCCCACATGTTCAATTAAACATTCCCAATAATATAATAAAATAGCAACTTATATTTTATGAGATTTGTTTCAAAGAAACTCTACTTGTTTCATGCGTCAAAATTTATTATGATATTAGCCAACAAATAGTAACTGGCGCACCAATTACATTTACAATATTCACAAGGGTCACACTTGTGTTTAAACACAATACAGTTAAGAATTGTTAAAATAATTTGGTATCTAATAAACTCGACTTGGTTTATATAGACTTTGTACCAAATTTGATTCAAAGAAACTCAATCTTGGTTTCAATAAATCTTGGTTTAAACAATAACATAGGGAATAAACAAACTAAAAGATCAGTTTGAAAAGAAACTCATCATGGTTTCAACATAAACTGATTCAGTAAACTGTTTTAAAAATCATTTATAGATCTGTAACGCCAAATTTGTCAATTAAAATTCTGTTTACTTAAAACTGGTTTTTCCAAAGAAACACAATCTTGGTTTCGACGGAAAACAGTTTGTATAAAAATCTGTTAATTAAAGTAATCCGATTTAAACAAAAAAGTGTTTTAATTCTGTTACACAGAATCTGTTTTAAGATTGTAGGGAAACATGTACACTTTTATTAAAATAAAATCAGATTATAACTAATAAATAATTAACAGAAAATAAATAACAGAAAATAAAACAGACAGAATAGGGTAGAAGCAGAAGACAGACACTATGAACGATAAATAAGGAAAACAGTAAAATAGTAAAAGTACTTACTTGATCACCATCAAGGAAACACTCTTAAAGGCACGTGTTTGACACGCTTAGCACTAAAGAGCTGAGGCACGGGTTTGACACGCTTCCCTTAAAACAGATTCGCCGTCTATTTCCCAGGGTACAACAGCCGAAACAGTAAGTTATACTGCCAGACTTAACAAACTGTCTGGAATATCACCTTTCCAGATGTGTACTTCATAAGTTGGATATCAATAATACTTATTGATTTGATGTGTGTCAAAGCTATGGAATTAGGGCCTCTATTTATACACTATAGAGTCCTCACATGTTTACTCATCCCACTGATGTGAGATACAAAATAAACATAAATTCCTCTTTAAGCGTGGTACCGAATGCCTAACTTTGAGACGCGATATCTCATTCATATCAACTCCATTTTGGACACATAAAAGTTCATTGCGAAGCTCTTTACAAGGAGAACGTAAACTTACAAACTATTACTTATATATATGACACATACATATAGATAATTGTGTCCAAAGTTGGTCAAAAATCACTTTGCCAACCAAATTTTCCAACAATATGATCATTACCAATTCCTAAGGGTAACTAAGAAGTATATAACGATTGAAAACTGATTATGCTACAAGTAATTAATACTTTTAAAGTTGACAAGTTAATGAAGTGGTTAATGATCGTTAATGTAACAAAAAATATCGATCAAATCACAATTCAATAATTCAAAGAATTAAAGACACAAAGATTTAAAGAAGTGAATAAGTAATTGTGATCGTTAATAAAAGAACAATCAAAAAAGCATTCAATACCTTATTAGTTATTACCTTATGAGATGAGCAATTTTTTGATCGATTAATTCACTTATTCTACTTTTTCCTCTTGACTCTTGGAGTTCTGCCGTTACAACTTTTTTTATCCAACCAAAACAAATAGAGTAAAGTACATTTTTGGTCATTGTGGTTTGGTGCGTTTTTTACTTTTAGTCCAAAAATCCAAAAAAGTTTTGGTTTTAGTCTAAAAGTGATGCTTTTGTTTCACTTTCAGTCCAAACATGTTGAAAACTTGGACCAAAAGTGAAATACCCACCAAACCACAAGGACCAAAACAACATGCTTTTGGACTGAAAGTGAAACAAAAGTATCCCTTTTAGACTAAAACCAAAACTTTTTTGAATTTTGGACCAAAAGTAAAAAAATGCACCAAACTACAAGGACCAAAAATATACTTTACTCAATAAAATATTGAATGGGATATATTGGTAGGGGCTGACTATTACTCTTCTTAAATTATTGGGCTTTTGGGTTATATTATATTGGACTTATTGGGTTAGTTGGGGAAGGCCTAGCACCCACTAGTCTCCCTATTGCCTCCGCCCCTGCTTCGTAAACGATATATGCATCTAGATGTATAGTCGAGCCATCTTTCTAATAAGCTCCGTGTTTTGACACGTGGTTGAGAAACCTTTATAATAAACTCCATGTTATGTAGATGATGCTGAACAAATTCTTATTAATATCAAAACCAACTTCTTGAATCTCAATTCAAGAAGATCAAACAACAAAACCAAATCTGATCTCAATTGTCACAGCTAATCTGTACAACTCTATTATCTACCTTGATAATAGTTTTACAATACACAAAATCAAGAGATCAAGATGATCACGAATAACAAGAATCAAGAGAGCGAATTAGGGTTTTGAGAAAGGGAGTTATATATCGAAAAGTAAAGAAAACTGAGAGATAATCCAGCTTATATAGCTGCTCCATTTTCCATACTTGGCAGCTCTAGTCCTCCAAGAAAAGCCCACTTTACCATTCCAGCTCAAACTTCTTTATAACTGAAAATAAGAATATAAATTAGCAGAATTAGCCCCTGAACTATTTTTCCAGGTTATGGTTAATTTTAACACCCTCCCTCCTTAACTTTATCCTGGAAAACATCAACTAAGCCTAGTTTTAAAACCAAGTTTTCATGTTGATTTTAATCAAGCCCTTTTATAAAAATATCAGCAGGTTGAACTGTAGTACTAATATTTTGAGTTTTAATAACTCATAATAAAAACATTTCCCTCACAAAGTGTAAATCTATCTCTAAGTGCTTTGTTCTTTCATGAAAGACAGGATTAGCTACAATTTTAATTGCATCTTGACTGTCACAAAACAACTTTACTGGCAATACTTGATCCCAGTTAAGATCTTTTAGTATTTTTAAAATACAAGTAACTTCACAAGTAACAGAGGCCATAGCCCTATACTTAGCTTCAGCTGATGATTTAGAAAGAGTATTATGTTTCTTACTTTTCCAAGAAACCAAAGAACCATTGTAACAGATTTCCTGGTGGCAATGCATTTAGCCCAGTCAGCATCCACAAAAGCTTCAAGAGAAGTTTTAGGTTGTTTGACTATATGAACACCCCTACCACGATTCCCTTTTAAGTATCTCAATACTTTTAAAGCAATCTTAAGATGTGATCTCAAAGGCTTATGAATAAACTGACTCAAACAATGAACATAATATGAAATATTTGCTCTTGTATGAGTCAAGTAAATCAATTTTCCAATGAGTTTCTGATACTCAGTAATATTATCCAACACCTTGTCAACATTAGTAGGCTCATTAGTTATAGCCAAATTCTGCTCTAGAAGAGTAGCAGAAGGCTTACAAGCCAAAAGCCCAAACTCATTTAACAAATCCAAACAGTACTTACTTTGAGACAAACAAAGCCCTTGATCAATCTCAATAACCTCAATTTCAAAAAAAGACTTGAGTTTACCCAAATCCTTAATCTGAAATTTGGTTCTCAGAAAGTCTTTAAATTTTTGAATCTCTACATCATCATTCCCAGTAATAATAATGTCATCAACATTTACAAGTAAAGCAATAAAATTTCCATTGTCAGATTTGGTAAAAAGAGAATCGTCACTTTTGCTTTGCTTGAACCCATTCTCAAATAAAGTTTGAGTCAATTTTGCATTCCATTGCCTTAGTGCTTGTTTTAAACCATAAAGAGATTTTTTTAATTTACAAACTCTTTTGTCATTAGGACTGTAAAAACCTTTAGGTAAATCCATATAAACAGTATCATGTAAATCATCATAAAGAAAGGCATTACTAATATCAAGCTGATACAAAACCCAATTATTTTGCACATCAAGATTAATCACACATCTAATAGTAACAATTTTCACCACAGGTGTAAATGTTTCATCAAAGTCAACACCTTCCTTTTGATTGTAACCGTTGACAACATATCTAGCTTTATACCTCTCAATTTCACCATTAGATTTATATTTAATCTTAAACACCCACTTCCCACCTATAGATTTTCTATCTTTAGGTAAATCACTTATTTATCAAGTATCATTTCTATAAAGAGCATACATCTCTTTATTCATTGCCTCAATCCAGTGTTGATCCTTACAAGCTTCCCAATAGTTATTAGGTTTAAAAGCTTTGTTTAATTTAGTTATAAAACAAAAAATTTCAGAATTTAGATTAGAATATCCAACATCTCTCAAGACCATATTTGACTTTAGAATCAACAACATATTCATTATATTTGTTTGGGAAAATAGATGATCTCTTAGACCTTCTCAATGGTTGATTATCAATATTTTGGACATGTTCTGTGTTTACAGTATTAGGAACATCATCCTCAGATAATGCAGTATTAAGATTAGAGGTTGCAGCCATCTCATATTCACTAGCAGACCCATTGGAACCTTGAGGATGCCCCAAATCATCCTCAAACAGGTCAAGAGTTGGACTGCTAGGTTTAGGAGAGTTGCCACCATCAATCTGATCATGAGCATTTAGATCATTATCATCATAGGATATGTCAGGATGCTCATGAACAATTTCATTAAAGAAATTAACATGATCTAATTCATGACCATCTTCCACAGAACTGTGTTTAATCTTAAAAGGAAACACTTTTTCAAAAAATTTAACATCCCTTAAAAAAATGAATTGCTTCCTTTCAATACTAAACAACTTATATCCTTTCTTAAAAGAAGAATATCCAACTAAAACACACTTTTCAGCTCTACTTATAAACTTATCATGATTATTAAGAATAATAGCAAAACAAAGACACCCAAAAACCCTTAAATGTTTTAAAGAAGTTTTTTTTATTAAAAACAAGCTCATAAGGACTTTTTCCCTTCAGCACAGAACTAGGCAACCTGTTAATCAAATAGCAAGCAGTAAGAACACATTCAGACCACAAGTTAAGAGGAATTCCCCTGAAACAGAAAGGATCTGGAAACATTAAGCAGATGCCTATGTTTCCTCTCCACAATCCTATTTTGTTGAGGAGTATAGGAACAAGATGTTTGATGTATTATGCCATGTTTTTCACAAAAGCTTTTAAAGCTATGATTAATAAACTATGTTCCATTATCACTTCTAAAAACCTTTACAGTTTGTTAAAACTGGTTTTCAATCCAATTAAAAAAGGCACAAATACATTCAAACACTTCTTCCTTGGTTTTAAGCAAATAAATCCAAACAGCCCTGGTAAAGTCATCAACAATGGTTAAGAAATATCTATGACCTTTCGTACTAACAACCATGTAAGGCCCCCAAAGGTCAAGATGCACAAGTTCACCAAGCCTAATGGACTTTTGCTCACTTAAAGGAAAGGGTTCTCTAGTTTGCTTAGCATTTTGACCAATTTCATAAGGAATATCCTTAGTATTAGTTTTTTTAAAAACTAAGTCATGTTTTAAAACTGTTAAGACTTGATCAGAGGGATGCCTAAGTCTTTTATGCCAACTAAGTTTAGTATTATTAGACAAACAGTTATTATTAAAACCATTACCTTTTATATTATCAAAAAATACAGTCCATTGACATGTTTACCAATCCCCATTATTTTCACATCCATCAAATCCTGAGACATTAGAAAACATTTTAATTCATTAAATCCAACAATAAATTTGTTGTCTCTAGCCACCTTATGAACAAATACAAGAGTGACAGAATATTCAGGAACAACCAACACATCATACAGAGTTAAAAAAACTAGTTAACTTGAGATTTCCTACCTTAGTGATCAAAGCTTCTATCCCATTAGGATGAGAAACTGTGATTCTAAGATAAGAAATGTCAATAACATTAACTAAGTTTTTTTCGGTGTAAGTGAGATGTTGGTTGGCACCTGAATCAATTATAATACCAGTTTGTTCAAGAATAGGCCTAGTATTAGTATTTGAATTATAAAATTTGGTGAAATTTTTATTAAAAAATCTGTTATTATTAAATATAATACCTATGCGCTAAATATTAATACCTGCCATATTGGCTCTGAACCCCTTTTTTCATTATCCTCGTAAGTGAATTTTCTTTTAATTAAAGAGATAAAGTTTTGAACTCTGGTCATCAGAAAAAGTAGATGGTAGAACTTGACCTCACAGAATTATTTTTATTGATAAATCACCTATTAAAATTCTGATTAGCATTAGAAGTGTTATTTCTTTTCCCAAAATTAGCAGGGTAACCAATCAACTTAAAACATCTGTCCACGGTATGACCATTGAACCCACAATGTTCACAAACCAAAGAAGGACCAACAACAACCCTTCTATTCCTATTAGTATTAGGTCTAGTGTCATTATTAAAAGGTCAAGAAGTGTTACAAAAGGTTTGAGACCTTTGAACACCACTTCTATTGTTGACACTGGAGTTAAACACATAAGACTGAGCCCTTTGGGAAGAACTAGCTCCTAAACCAGTAACAATAGCTCTATGATGTTAATACAAATAATGTCTAAAAACGTTATTTATATTTTTCGACCTCTCAACGTTTTGATAATAACAAAATGTAAAAACATTTACGATAAAATTAAATGTTTACAAATTATTAATCATAAAATTCTATTTCTAAGATTAGTGATCACTTAAGGTATGAACAAACAAATCATTAAGCATGATTAGTGATCAAGAAAATATTTTTCTCTCATCTGTTACATTTTTACAAAAGATTTTCACAAAATTAATTATACAAAATATTTTCTAATTAAAAGAAAAGTTTTATTAAAAACATAAAATTTGAAATTCAAATTTTCATCCCAAAACAGAAGCTTCTACACCAGATACAACCTTCTCCAAAAAAAGACAAAAAAAGAAGCGGAGTCTAGGTGGCGGCCCCCTTATAGGCCTGGCGGCCCCCTTATATATATGGGACCGCCAGGACCGCCACCAGTTACCGCTGGTTTTTCCTGTCTATAAATACTGGTCCATCCCTTGCTGAAATTCAGACTTCTTTGCAC
>BQNB010054561.1:6134-39487 GCA_026074375.1 Tanacetum coccineum
CACCATCTGAGTTACTTAGTTGTTCTTTGGTTTTACGACTTGCTTGGATATTAGGTGTTCTACTGATTGTTTTCGAGTCTCGACCTGATGTGTTAGTTCAGGTAACAATAATCTTTTTTACCTTTGCAGTAATATAAGATGCTAATATTTTATACTTGAACATATTTTGTAATCTTTTTTCCTTTTGATTAAGAATATGTTGTAAACTCTTATGATCCGTGAACAGCGTACACTTGGTACCATACAGATAGTGCCTCCAAATTTTTAGAGCGAACACTACTGCTCCAAGTTCCAGATAGTGCCTCCAAATTTTGAACGATTCTTGCGTGTACGATCTCGTAATCAAAAGTTATATCATATTTTAGATGTTTTAAACTCAAAGTTGCTGTAATGAATAGTAACTTTTTATAAAAATAGTTTTATAAAAGTATTTATAGTCGTAAACTCGTTTTTAACGTATCTTTTTCGTTATAGATCGGTTTTTCAAGTTTCTTATCATTATGGAATCGTCACGAGGCGTATTTTTATTATATTATATCATAACCTACTGTCCAAAATTCGAATTTGGACAGCCCCTATGTATTTCATGTTTGTTTCTTTATAAAACCTTGTTTTATGTACTTATTAAGTTAGTAGTTTACTATAAAAACTCTTAAAAATACATTTGACACTTGTGGTACTTATAATAAGGTTCAATATCATCCCTAGTCCTTATAATTTCATTGTAACAAGTTCAACCCTTTTACTTTCATTGTTTTCACATGTGAAGATTTAGAAACATTATAAAACCCTAATTTAACCTAAACATGTTTATACTTAATCCATAGGTTAACATACTTTTATTTTCACTTTTCCATGATATATAGGACCATATGACATAAGAATAAGTGCATAAAATCATAAACATAAATAATAACTCATTTTACATATTAGAAAGTCCTTAGTGGTGATTATGGCTATATTTAACATGTAACACATAAAATTATAAGAAATAAAAGTATAAAGGAATTAAGAAAACCTTAGTGATGATGTAAGAGATGTGAAATAAGTTCTAAACCCGTGTTTAGATTCAAAACCAAGCTTTCAAGCTTATAACCCTAGATTAGGTTTCCAAAACCCTAATCTTTACTTTTTCTTCTTAATACTTGCAAATGGTGATCCAAGGCTTGAATATGACTTAATACATCTTAGGATTGATGTATAAAGAGATGTATAGATTGTATAAAAATTTTGTATGGTTTGATTATGTTTCTTATTTGTGCCGTGGGTTTTGGTGTATAAAAGAGAGGAAGAAAATGAAATTTTCAAGTATAAGAGTATGAAACTTTACTCATGCATGCATGCCTATTTATAGTCAAAATATCTTCCTAACTTAACCATGGTTACTTTCTAACCCTAGGTTAAAGTTTACATGACAAGTTGGTAAAGGTGTAAGAGTTACTTTATTAAATATCTAGATATTATTTACAACTTGTAAACTCTTGGTCTCATCTTATAATTTTTTTATTATTTTTTTGGCATATATATATATATATATATATATATATATATATATATATATATATATATATATATATATATATATATATATATATATATGATGTAATTTTTGATTATTTTGAGTATTGGGTATAATCGTGGGTATTCGTTTAGGCGTAGTTAGGTTTTAGAACTTCCGGGTATGCCTAAACGTATTTTATTATGAAACGTAAGCATTTTACGTAGCCGATAAAAATAAGATGAACAAAGTCATTAATTATCCTCATAATAATCATATAACACTTGCATAACACTTGCTTGATGCAAACATTTAATCGTTTAATGCCCGTTTACATTGTATGATCATTTTCAGTTTACGCGATTTAACTTAACGTTTACGGTTTAAGAGTAAATGCGTAAAACCCTAAAAATAATTAGTGACATTATTAACGTCATACATTGTCCTAAAACACGAGGTGTTATATAATAATAGCCAAGGTCATTACTATGCTCCTAATGGAGGTCTGAACTTGTCTAACCATTATGATCCACTCTCCCATCTCTTTTCTCCACTTATTGGTCCAAGCCTCGTAATATCTTATGTTGACACGTTCTTTTGCCTTTGGACATCTTATCTTATGCCCCAACATCCTTTTCTCAAACTTGATTGGGATGTCGTAATTCTTATCTCGAACTCATTCTTGGCTTACTCCTTTCTTCCTACTCCACGGTACACATCTACATTTGCCTTTCTCAGATGGTACTTGGCTCGAAATCCAGCTTACTAAATAACATCATCCATCATCTTTGCCTCATGTTCAACCTTCCGATTGAATGTGTTGGAGACATTCATTGATCCATATAGTATTACCTCCTGTCTCGTTCCACTTAATTGCCTCTAGAATTATAGGCAATAACTACCACGTTAGTCATGCAATCCTTCATTTGAACCTTCAGTCGACCGACGTTCAAGCTATCACTTCTTCCTTTTTCCAAGCAGCTTCCAAATCATTGTTCCCACGTATTTATTTACTACAAAATCGTCTGTCCTTCGGATGCCCAAGATCGGCTCATTACCCATTTGATTCCTTCCACATCTAGATAGCTTCCTCTTTGCTCCGCTTCCACGTTGTTGGAAAACTTCACGTACATCTTCTCTTCCTTCAGTGACTCTACGATCATCTTCACGTGCGACTCGTACTCCTCCTTAGACTTCGGGTCGGTTTAAAATATCGTCTGTATATATACGTTAACTAGCTTGTCTATATACGGCCATGCACACCCGGCTCATTAACTCCATGAAAACCGCTGGTGCATTGGTTAACCCAAAAGGCATAGCCGTAAACTTCAACGTGTCCATTACGCATCCTAAAAACAGTCTTAGCTACGTCATCCCCGTGCACCCTCCATTGGTGACATTAAACGAATTTTCTATCTCACTCTTCTCGAGATAAATCTATGCACATTCTAAACACCCACCTTTCTTTCTACCAAGGCAATTAAAGAGGCTTCCCACAACAAGTTACCATTCGAACCAACCCTCACCTTGCAACTCCTGTAATCGTTCCACACCTCTTGCCTTTCTAAAAAAAACATCAAACGACACGAGCCTTCGCAAATCGGCGTCGCTCCTTGTACTAATTCCATACGAAATCCTATTCTACGACGAGGGGTAAAACCTACTAATTCCTTAGGAACACTTTAGAGGGCTCACATACTACAAAGATATCACATAATCTCAACTCATCTTCCTTGGTACTCCTACGAGACCTCGTATCCTCTTTAGTTATTTGTTTTCTCCTCGAACCTTAAGGCACTCTCCAAATTACCAAGGCATTTTAACTACCTTCTGTCGCATACCATTCAGCCTTATGTCTCAACAACAAATTCTCTCCTACGATTACATCAACACACTCTCATAACCTAAGAGGTACTTAAATCAAAAGTTAAAACGAGATACTCTCTAATTTTATCTAGGATTGGCGATATTTCCATTAGCTTCGCTACCATCAATCGCACACGCAGAAGTTCGTCCTAACACAACTTAGCACCACGCCATGAGGAAATTTCAAACTTCCCATGCACCAATTGGTATGGACCTAAAAATCACAGATTTCAAAAGAAATAATCAACGAATGTAAACGTCAAACAAGGAAGAACGAACCTTGACCTAACAAAGCATCAAACAATTGACATAGAAACACCCCCAACCGAATAATACCAGTACCACGGCCATTAATTAATAGATTAAGTACTTTGTACCCAAAAACCAATTTTACCAAGGAAACTTTCCATCTAACCTTATTACCAATCACTTTTAACAATAGAATCACCTGAGTTAATAATGCAAATAATTTTAAGTGTAAAAACAAATTTAAATAAAATTTTCATAAATTTAATTTAATTATGGTTTTCATAAAAGAGAAATCAAAAGTGATTTTGGAAAAAAACGTGTTGCATTTTTATTTTTTAATTTCATTTTTAAAAGAAGTTTTTAACACCTAAACAATATGGTATCAACTACAACAAACTTACTTTCAAATGGAATTTATGACTCACAACAAAAAAAAACATCATGATAGCAAAATAGACTCCAAAATACCTTAAGAATTCCAATACCAGAATATTAATTTACTTGAAACGGACACGTCTGTGAACTCTTACAAACCAAACAAACCATAAGGGACTCATTCTTACCAACGGTCTAAGAAACCAAACCAAAAAGTTGCAGTCAACTTTAAACAAAGGAAAACAAATAAAAAACGCCGAACACAAAAAAAAAAATAAACAAACCCCCGAGAACATGAACACAAGTTCCTTTGATAACACCTAGCATTTACCTACACGAGCGTTGGATATCTCAACGAACAACGAGCTAACGAACCAACTTAAGAATCGCGTCATCAATACCACAGGGTATCCGATGTATTCGCTACGATTCATGAAAGGAACCTTACCATCTACGCAACCCCAACCTAATTAATCGCCCGATCGGTTAAAGGAGAGGAATTCTCTAACCAAACATTACCATCCTAAAAGGATCTCTTTTTTTTTTTTTTTTTTTTTTTTTTGTTTAACATCACATTACACTACAATCTATACAACTCATCCAGACTTACATCCTTACATAATAATACAAGCAACAATGATCAATGCAATTAAAGTCATAAGTCTACGTGTGTGTTGCCTTTATAATTATGTTCGCGACTATAATTATAATTGCACCTTTTTCACACGTGTACTTACTTCCAAGACCACACATCTCAATGATAACACACATCTACCACTAGCACTTAATAATAATCTAAATAATAACTCAAACATGATATATCATTCTAACGAACCATAAAATTCTCAATCGGACCAATCGAAACAGAAGTCACATCGTGGCCCAAAATATAAAATGCATCCTCGATTATAGCAAACGCATGAGGTATGAAAATGAAATAAACTTATATTGGGCCCCGCTTGGGTTTGACTTTTCTCTCTCAAAAGTTCCCCAACTGCGCGGGTCCATTGAGGTAAACAATCTCCCAACGATATCTCCTAGGGGTAGGGGAAGACATGACTAAAACAATAACAAAGGGGTATATACTATTAGATCCCCATAATGAAAAAGTATATATTTCATACTCCCTCCGTCCCATATTAAGTGTCCATTTTTGACATTTTGAATTCTTTTTTCATAATTTTTGACCGTAAATATTTTTGTTTATGTTATATAATGCTTACTGAAAATTATACCAATGAAAAATACATTCGAAACTCTATCCATTCATATATTTTGCATTGAGTATCATATAAAATAGAGAAATAATTTAAGGTCAAAGTTGATAAGAAAAAAAACTTTTTAAAAGTATAAATGGACATTTTATGGGACGGGAGGGAGTATTATAATAGTAGTTAATTCAAAATAGATAAGATTTCAAAGCTTTTAGGTAGCGGGAAAGATAACGGTATAATACGTACACAAACACTTATGCCCTAAAATGCAACTATATGAGGGACCCTTAAGCTATAGTCTAGGCTCAACCACCTAGTTCTCTATAACCAAAGGCTCTGATACCAATCTGTCACACCCCGCCAAGGCGGAAACGCGAGGCATAAACAAGAATGGATATCATCACAACACATGGTGTCTATATAGAGAATACTAAAATGAAAACTAAAGTAAAGCAAAGACACAAAGTGTCATAACAATACCCAAAACCTAATGGTGTCTTTATTAATGAGAAAGAGGTCTCGTCATATAAATGGTCATGCAAAACATTATCCAATCTCATATTATGCAAACGCAATTATTAAAAACTGAAAGCATAAATTTAAACTCCAAGCATCCTACCGGTCTCTTCTAGCCTACTTCCGCTATTTTTCTTTGCTCCATTAGCTACCTAAAAATGATGACTTAATAACGTCACATAAAGTTGTGCGGAATCATAGTTTACGACATTCAATAATAGCCAATATACTTTCAATTAGAGCTGCAATTACCAAAACAATCAGTGACAACAATTAAAACAACATCGGGACGGAGTGCCCACGATCCACCAATCATATCAACTACATATTGTGCGCGACACTATTAGCTATCGCTGAAAAATCCTTACCACCGTCACACCTCGTTTTGCATATTGGGATCCACAATACCAAACATATCATATCGCAACACAACGGGACGGAACGTGCCCACGATCCAATACACATAACTACAGCAAGCTTAAAAACATTTTAACACGACAACAAGCATCATTCTCACCCCAAAATAACATGAGAAAAATGGGCTATGAAACTCACCTTTGCTTAGCTTTCCAAAAGATTCCAACAAAAAGCTTCACAAACAACTAGCACAAATCTAAACAACAAAATAACTCGTGTTACACGCTACTAAGCCAAAAGATTAAGCACATGTAACAATCATATGATGAATGTATAAGGTGTTTATTTACCCTCTAGGGGTACACCCCGACACCTTTCCCGAAATTAACAATTCATTTACCACATTATTTACAAAGTCTTACAATTTACCCTCGAAAACTGCTCGAATTTTAACCTCACTTTACCATTTTCTAAACCTATATCCTACTAGCTTTATAAATTTACAAAATAAATGGTTAAATACCATGAAGTCTGACTAACTCCAAAGATTTTTCCACTAATTTATTTTCCCTTTCTTAAGTTCCTCAAATAAAAGCAAACTTTATTAACTACTCAGTTTCGGATCTTATCGCACACTAAATCGTTTTGACTTATATCCATACTTAGTCTCCAAATCCGAGATTCCTTTGAGGGATTTCTATGACTAGTGGAACTAAAACTACTATAGATAGGATAAGTTATAAATTCGAATTTTAAGTGAGGGTTTTACACCTCGTAATATGACCTAAATCTGACTCGTATTTAATATTTTACAATCTTTTCATGCAACCAACGTTTGACTGATTTCACCGACCTCTCAAAAACCTTCGAGGCCGGAATGTTCTGGAATTAGACTCTTGAAGCTACGTCATAGACACTGGATACTGGACAAAAAGCTATTAACCATCCTTGAGATACCAGGTCAACACAACACAGCCTAAATTCTGCCCAATCTAAATCAAATTCTAACGCGATTATGTCTAATCAATTACACCCATAATCTTCTAATTTAAACCCTATCTTATAAACATAATCTTATATTCCATTTAATTACTAATTAATGAAAAAAAAACTCCTAATTATCACCATATTGATCTATACTTGATTAAAGTGTTGATAAATTTATAATGCCTAACAACCATTTAATTATTATGTTTTCACATCTTTTTTTTAAAACGTTTTGATAATCACAAAATATAAAAACGTTCAACATGTAAAATTAAACGTAAACAAGTATTTAGTAGTAAATATTCATTTCAAACTTATATCACTCCAAGGTATGAATAAACAAATGCTTGATGCATTTTATGATCAAAGGAAACTTTTATAAAATGTTGTAAACTTTTTATAAACATCACAAAACATTTTTTACATTAAACTCACACTTTTTATAAAAATGACACAAACATTTTTATATCTTTTACAAAACATTTTTAGATTTAAAAGAAATATATTTTATTCAAATTTTTGAATTCAAATTTTCTACCCAAAAACGGCTAGAAATGTTTCAGAAAACAACCCCCCAGAAAAGACAAAAAAGAGAGCGTCAGTCATGGGCGACCCCCTTAATTATAACGGGCGGCCCCCTTAATTTTAAGGGGATCGACACCCTAATTAAGGGGACCAGCCACGTCTCTTTTTGTCACAGCTTACCTATAAATACTGGACTATTCCCCACTGATTTTCTCACCTTTTACACACACTTTCTTTCTGTTCTAAATCAATTTATACTTTCCTTTCTTTCCTTTGATCATTAAATCATAAAGCCTTGTTTCCAAGTGATCCAATCTTTGATCCTCAAGTGCAAGAGAAGAATACTTCCTATCATCAAGTGAAGAAGTATTATAGCTAAGTGTGTGTCATTGCAACAAGGTTGTGTACAATAAGTAGATTGTTGTGATCATTGTAAGTATAGCTAGATGGGGGTGATCTTAGTAAGCAGTGATAGATTGGTGTGATCGTAGTAGTGTCTTGGTTAAGTGAAGGTGTGAAGCAAAGTGAAGTTGTGAAGTGAAGAGAAGTTATGAAATCGAGAGAAGTTGTGTAGTGAACCTAAGTTGTGATTTGCCGTGTAGTAGTGTGTTGTGTTGTGATAGATTGGTTTTAGCTAGGATTAGAACTCGACATTTAGCTTAGTGTCGAAAATTGGTGTAAGCTAAGTTGTGTACGATTTTCTCCGCCTAAAGGGAGCTTGTTGACGTAGTGAAGAAAACTCTCGAGTTTGGTGCTCGGGGAGTGGAGTAGGGCGAAGAGGTGCTTCGTTACCGAACCACTATAAATCCTCGTGTTGTGGTTTGATCTTTCCTTCTCTTATCTCTTATCTTGCACATTTATTTACATCTTATCATTACTTACTTGATTAGTTAAATTGTCTATATTGTGGACATTGTGAATTCACATAAAGTCGAATCTAAGTTTTTATAAACAAACATAACATTAATTTAAAAAGCGGTAAACTATTCAACCCCCCTTCTAGTTTTCCACAATTGGTATCAGGAGCCACGTCAAACAAGAATTTTAAAATAAACTGTATTTTAAAACTTGAATCGATCTATGGAATCGGAAAAATATTTAGAAGGGCAATCTATGCAAAGACCACCACTATTTGAAAGTGATGGATTTATTTATTGGAAAAATAGATTCGAAACTTATGTGAAATCAAAAGATCTAGATCTTTAGCATGTTATTACCTATGGTGATTTTCCTTCTATTCAAAATAATCCCGAAACTAAAAAGGATGAAATTGTACCTTTTGATAAACAAAACGATGATCTTAAAAAGAAACTTGCTAAAAATAATGAAGCTAAAATGGTGATTTATAATGCTTTACCATGTAAAGAATATGAGAGAATTTTTATGTGTAAAACCACAAAAGAAATTTGGGATACTTTATTAATCACTCACCAAGGTAATAGTCAAGTCAAAGATAATAAAATAGATCTTCTTGTTCAATAATATGAACAATTTATGATTCCGGAAGAGGAATCAATAGATAATGCTTTTGCTAGATTTAACACTATTATTACTAGTCTAAAAACACTTGATGAAGGTTTTTCTAGCAAGAAGTATGTTAGGAAATTTCTTAGGGCACTTCATCCTAAATGGCGCGCAAAGGTTACAGCTATTGAAGAATCAAAAGATTTAACATCTCTATCACTTGATGAACTTTTGGAAACTTGAAAGTTTATGAAGTAATAATTAAGAAAGATTCTGAAATGATCAAAGGCAAAATAGAACAAAATAGATCTCTTGCCTTGAAAGCCAAAAGGGAATCAAGTGATGAAGATAGTTCGACTTCTGATAGTGAAGACGAAGAATACGCCATGGCCGTGAGAGACTTCAAGAAATTTTTCAAAAGACGAGGAAGATTCGTAAGACAACCACATGATGAAAGAAAGTCATCCCAAAGAAATGAAGACGACAAAAATGGCAAAAGCGAAAGAAAATATTTTAAATGTGGAGATCCAAACCATTTCATCGGGGAGTGTCCAAAACTATCAAGAAATTACAATCAAAGAGCCTTTGTTGGAGGATCATGGAGTGATAGCGACGAAGATGAAAAAGAAAAGACTAAAAACAAAAAATGTCTTATGGCTAAAGCATCTAATGAGGTACTTTCTGAAACTGAATTCTTTAGTGATGATCATTCATCGTTAGATGAAAAAGACTTAGATAGTGAATATAATCGACTATGCAAAGTAGGTCTAAAAGTCATGGCTAAAAATAAATCACTAAAACAAACTAAAAATCAATTAGAAAATAAAGTACTAGAATTAAAAAATAAATTGTCTAGATTAGAAAAGGGTAAGGAAGTCAATGAAGAATGTAAAATATGTCAAGACCTTAGGTTTGAAAATGAAAAGCTTAAGGAAGAAATTTCTAAGCTTAATCAATTTAATAATATTAGTCAATCGCTTAAGAAAATATTAAATCTTCAAAACCCTTCCAAATATAAATTCGGCCTAGGATTTAATTTTACCAAAGGATCAACTAGTGAGTCTAAACAAGTAAATTTTGTAAAGTCACAAGAGGTTGAGCCTAAAGAAAAATAGTAGAATTAAACTCAAGCCCAAAACCAAAATTTATGCTTATAAACAATACTAAGATACCCATTGCAAGCGACGACGAAGTAAAATGTTTTTATAAACCTTCTTTTAAAAAACCCGGGGAGTCTGGGAGGTACTAAGCCTAAAACAAGATTAGATCCTCCTTAAATTAGAACATAATAAACTCTCACCTTCGGTTTAAAACACCACAACCTAGGAGAGATCAAGGTAGACAAAATTACCCTAATAATAATCATTCTATGTGGAATTATTCACAACAACCAAACTTCTCTCCGTGGGGAATATGTCTACCCTATATGTATCTGAATCAAATGAAACATATGCAAATATGTTCGGGACTAACAATTTTGGACCCATGATACATTAGGGACCAAGTGGTTGAGTCGTTACAACATTTTAGTGGAGTTGTTCATGAACATTTCTTGGAATCCGACGAGTGAATACATTCTTAAAATCTTTAGAAGGGTTTACCAAAAGTGTCTCCTTCAAAGCTTGCCTCACTTGAGATGTTCGATAGAAAAATCATTTTTAGGACTATGTATGTCTTCTTTTCAAACTCCTTAGAATTTAAATTATGTGTTAAATGTTAAATGACTATATATTATTATGCTATATGTAGTATATGCTAAACAAATAAATTATAGTTAATAGAATATAATTTAAGCTTGTGGAAATAGTGTAGTCACTAGAAATGCCACTTGTTGGTTTTCTAGAATTAAGAGAATTTGTTCATTATGAACTCATCTCTCGCGTAGTTGAATTAGGATTTTCTACGTACCTCTATAAAATGAAAATCTTCTATGTCCACTAGTAGCGAACTCACGTAGATGAAGAAAAGTGAGTTAGTGGGTAATTATTAACATAGAAGTAGGATTAGATTTACATCTCACGCTAAAAAGGCATGGCATCAAAACACTATGGTTGAAACAAACTCCCTTTGACTACGACGTCCGCCTCGACTTCACGTCTACAATAAACTACATCTATCAGAATCCTCTCATCAAGCTTTAACTCCATTCTATTATTCTATCGTCACGTATTTATCTTCTCTCAAACACTCCAAATCGTGAAAAAATAATTATTTCATCCGAAGTAATTAATTTATTCAACTAACAAAAAGTTTATTGAATACGTCACTAAATCATCATTAAATCATCTCTCGGCTTGAAAACTTGATTATCTTATCCAAAATAATCTAAGCATTTTTAATTAGTCAAAGATTAATTAAAATATCAATCAAATTTTGTCAATTATCTCTTAACCTCTTCTTGATTTAAAATGCTTGACTACTTAAACATTTAGTTGGAAATTATTTAAGGTCATTTGATTAAATGAAAATTTTAATCAAATGTGTCAAGTATTTTTTGTTTCATCTTCGACGTCACTTTTCGACAACTAGTTCTACTAAATTAATATTACTAGTATCTCCCGACGTATTTTGATAATTGTATATTAACAAAACTATTTAAAATCGAAAAACCAAGAAAACTTGGTTGTTCAGATGGGAAGCCCCCTTATACTTAAGGGTATCGGCCGTGTTAATGTGGTAATGTTCATAACGGTTTGAAGGAGTAGGACACTTTTTTTAAAATCGTAAACCCTCCATCAACTCGTCAAAAACGCATCTACCCAAATGAAAACCCCTCACATGAAATTCCTTAGTAATGTGGTACGTTATATTTTAAATGATAAGATTTTATCTTTTTAAGTTTCTTCAAAAGTTAGTAGATGATAAATTATGTTAAATATATAACATAATTTATTTATAATTGTTTCGATCGATGAATGAAACGATGAAAGTGTCGGGTTTTTAATAAAATCAAGTCTTATTTAAATATATTTTTGTTATTTAATATAAAAATATTACAATTTTATTCCCTTAAAGATTTCAAAAATGGCAATATTCTACCCTAGGTAGATATTATTTTTCAATTTAAACCCGTTATACTTTACTTTTTATATATGTAATCGCCTATTTTAGAAAGTTGGCCAATAACATGTCCTTGTGGTTTTAAGTTTAGGTTAATTACATTTTTGGCCCAAAAGTTAAATAGTTTTAAAAGTTACAATATATATCCCTCATGCATAATACGATTTGTACCATAAGCTTTAAGGAGTTGTACTTAGGGCTTTGAAGGGAAAAGTAGTTCGAATTTTATGCATTAGAAACTTATACATATACCTTATAAGTTTGTACATTTGTATCGTATGGAAACTTACATGTAGTCGGGGTTTTGATATAAACGTTAACGTATAAAGTACGGTTTTATAAGTAATCGTATGTGATGGTAGTTAAATAGATATTGTATGTGATAAAAATGGATATTAGAACATATTACTTGACATATTATAACGTTCACTTGATATAAACGTTGATGGAGTTGGCATTAGTAGGTGCGCGAGCTCGTTTACTTTGGAAATGTAAGTTACATTATATAATGGATGGAATAAAACAAAAATATTTCCATGAAAATGGTTGTATTTAATATAATAGGTGGAAATTACATTGAGGAAAATTGTGGGTTGTTATAGTTTCCCAACCTTAAAGAAATGTCGTCCCAAGATTTAGTTGGGATGTTGGAGTGATGTTTGATTAAATAGATGTGGATATTTGGCGGGGGACATTAATTAATTTTGATCTTCGGTTCATTCGGTGTAATTCTACTCCTCTTTTAGATGTTCCATCTTACTTTGACGATAGGGATACGACTTTGTTTCAGTTGCTTGACTTCTTCGATCCATGAGAGCTTCCATGTTCTTCTACAAAATTGAGTTTGTCATCATATCGAAAGCTGTTCTTTCATTGGGAATGATGAGGGTATTTCATTCAGATATGTATTCTTTAAATTAGAACGTGGAAGTACTGGGACCTTATTGAGTTATTTAGGAAGCTTAAGTTTGTATGCCACTGGGCCGACCCTATCAAAGATCTTGAATGACTAAAATGTACCAGGGATTAATCTTTCCTCGCTTTCCATATTACGGAATGGACACCTTTAGAGGTTGAAACTTTCAACATAAACCACGATTCTTCCAACTTTAGGAATTCCTAAGGCCTTCGTCTTACATTGGGTAACTTCTTTGCCGGTATCTTGCGCTTGCAATCGTTCTTGGATTTGTACTATCTTTTAGGTAGTTTCATGGATGTATCTTCTGGTCTTGTGAGTTGGCACCTCCTAACTTCGGGTCCAGTCAGACAGGTAATCGGCACTTTTCGACCAGTATAATTTAAAGTGCCTTGATGGTGTTGGGCACTTTAATACACGTGGCATGGTAACTGTTATTTAGCAAAATTCTACCAGTGGTTAAGTGTCATCACATCCTTTTTCCAAAATCTATAACACCAGGCTACGAAGCATAGTCTTCGGTGTGTTGGATGGTTTCTTGTCTACTTTGCCTACCAGTTCTCGGGTTATGATATGTTCCTTTGTCTCATGTCTATTGTTGTACACAAATCACTTGGCATTGACTATCAAAAATTTTGGGAGGTAAAATGACAATCACGATCCGACGTTGATGGGATATCGGCACTACCTTGTCATTAATACTATCTTCTTTATATACAACTCTTGTAAGGGTTTCCATACTATCTGTATCTCTGGTGGGGTTAAATTGTCGCTGATTTAGTAAGGCGGTCTACAATGACCCAAATTGTGTCATGTCCACTTAATGTTTTGGGTAGTTTTGTTGACTGAAGTCCATTGTTATTCCTTTCCCATTTACTCTTGTAGGTTTTTCCGGGTTGTATCAGTAAGCGGATTTGGCTTGACAGTCTGTTTAAATCTAGAGCATGCTCAAACACTTGCGACATATTCCACGATGATTGCCTTCATGTTAGGCCACCAATAGAGTTTCTTTAGATCTTGATACATCTTGTCAGAACCTGGGTGGATGGAATATTTCGATTTATAGGACTCATGGATGATCAAGTCCCTCAAATTTCCAAAGAGTGGTTACCAACTTCGGTTCTTGACTAACCTTCGGGTTCCATCAGGCGTACTTTACAATGCTTTTTCCATTTCCTATAGGTTGCTCAGAAGTGATGTTCTATTCTTTGATCGCTCGGTTTGGGGCTTCAGGATTTGTATGGTAAATTTTGGGGCTTTTCGTGTGGAAGGGTCAGGACTATGCCCTAACTCGGATGTGGTTTGTTGATTGCGTTCTTTAACTTAAGGCATCTACTACAACATTTGCCTTTCCTGGATGGTAACGAATCTCACAATCGTAATCTACGAGTAATTCTAACCAACGACGATGCCTCATGTTCAGTTCTTTCTGATTAAGGATATGTTGAAGGATTTTATGATCATGTGAACACAGTACACTTTTGTGCATACATATAGTGTCTCTAAATTTTATAAAGGAAACACTACTGCTCCTAATTCTAGTTCGTGTTGTGAGTATAGTTGCTCTAATGAGGCTTGAGTTGTCGGGATGCTATTAACACCGCTCTTGAGAAACTTGGAGTGATGCATCATAGTTAATATGAAAAATTCATTGTTTCCTTTAGGTATCTTGCAAAGATTAGAGCGTCACAAAGGCTTCTGTTTTAGTAGTGAAATGCTGACTTTGGTTTCTCCCCCCCCCCCCGTAGATATTCCTTCTTGTTTTTCTGGGTTAATTCAGTCAAAGACTTTGCAATCTTTGAAAAAACCCTCGATGAATCTCCAGTAGTAGCTGGCAAGTCCTAAGAATTGGCGTATCTTTGTGGGTGTGGTAGGAGATGCCCAATCCTTGACTGCTTTAATCTTGGTTGTCAATTACATGCCTAAGAAACTGCACGGTACTGATCTAGAAATCACATTTGGAGAACTTGGCATATAATTTCTCCTTTTTGAGTAATTCCAAAATTATTCTTAGGTGATTTTCGTGTTCTTCTTTGTTCAGGGAGTAGATGAGAATATCATCGATGGACACTATCAAAAATTTATCCAAGTATGGTTTACACACACGGTTTATGAGGTCCATGAACATAGCTGGTGCGTTGGTTAAACCAAATGGCATTATTGGGATTCATTAGTGGTCATTATCCGTTTTTTCGAAAAGTAGTCTTGGTAATATCTTATCCATGACTTCAGTTGGTGATAGCCTGATCTTAAGTCAATCTTTGAGTAACTACTCGAACCTTGAAGCTGGTCGAATAAATCATCGATCCTGGGTAATGGGTAACGATTCTTTATGGTGAGTTTATTCAGCTCCCAGTAATTGATACACATTCTGAAAGATCCGTCTTTCTTTTTAACAAATAAGACAGGAGCTCCTAAGGCGATTAGTGAGACTTGGTCAGATAAAACCTTAGTCTAAAACTAAATCTGTAGTTGTGTCAGTATAGTTCCTGCATTTCTGAAGGAGTAATCAGTAAGGTGCTGGGGCTGGTACTGGTGCTGCTCTTGGCTTAAACTGATTTTGAAATTCTACTTGGCGAACTGGAGGGAGGCCGGGTAGGTCTTCAGGGGACTTAAAACTTCGAAAATTCCTCTAATATACTTGTCTATCTTCCAGAATTCGTTATCTATCTCATCTAACTTCTTCTCCATTACTTGGGCTACGAAAATTTGACATCCCCTGGATATATACTTTTTGGTTTTTATACAGGATACGTGGTTTAGTCGAGCTTTACTTCGATCACCTCGGACGATTAAAGTTTCATCCTTGATGGGGATGTGGAAGACTTTCTCGTCACAAATAATTCTAGCATGATACCCAGTGGACATCGAAACTACCGAGTTTAATCGGGCATAAGTTCAATTTCAAAAAGGTTATGTTTAAAAAATTAGAGTTGCAACCCTGGATAACGGTATTAGTGCCTACTAGGTTTCCATCGGCCATTTCAATGTCATAGGTGGTATCTAGTGTAATTGGGATATTAAGCATAGAAGCAAGAGATATGGATACGAAACTTTTATCGGCTCCTGAATCAAATAATACTCTAGCTAGATGTTGGTGTTTAGAATGGTAAACATACCCGTGGACTGACGTGCGGGTTCTTGATGAGCGTTCTTGCTCCTCAGCAAGTATGCTCTTTCTGTGGGACTTATTGTTTGCTTTTGGGCATGATTTTTGTAATACCCTTTCTCCCCAAAGGAATGATCAAGTCACTGATAGCTGTTTCGTAAGTTGACTTCAGTGGTGCACTTTGTTTCTGTAGTTCCTCGTCTAGTGACCCCCTTGTTGAAAGTATGACACTGGACATGCCAAGGTCTTGTCGTGATGCAGGGGCATCTTTTGACACAAGGGAAGGATTCCCAGTTACCTACTGTTTTTAGTTGGCGTCGGCAGCATAAGACCAATGACGGTTTCTTATCTTTTATTCTTTGCTGTTGGTGTATCATTGTTACTTGTGTTACGGTTATTTTGGTAGTTGTTGTTGTCGGTTTTTGGTGTTTTTATATCATCAATCTTTTTTTTTGATCATTGGTTTCCTTGCATTAAAAACCGTGTCGTAGTATTGATCCATTAGCCTCTGGGCGATGTTGGTGGCTTCCTCCAGAAAGTTTGAGGCTTTGATGCAGTAACGGTTCCTTCAATACTTTGGGGTAATCCCCCGATGAAGACTTCCATAAGTTTCTCAGTATTTGGTACCATATTTGGGCATAAGACTGGTAACTCCTGGAATCTTCTAAAGTTAGTCTTGAGATTATTCCCTTTTACAGTCAGATTGTAAAAATTTTCCTTATTTTCGTGATCGATTCGAGGGACAATACTTATTTGTTAAGAGTCTTTTCATATTCAGGGGACCAAGTGAATCTAGTAGGCTCCTCTTATTCCAATAGGTTGGGTTTGGAACATTGTGTGTTTAATTTCACATGCCATTTTCCCATTTTAAAATGAACTTAAAGAGAAATAAAAACATCCAAAAATACTTGTATTTGTATGTTTGCATTTGTATTGTGCAGGGAAAAGGTTATCTCCCAAAAAGACGAAAAAACCAGCAAAGAAAGCGACAAAACCGGACACGGGGATGGAAAAGTGTGGTGAGGCGAAGCCCAATCAATGTCAAGTCAACTCCGAGAAGAAAAAGAAATGAAAATATAACTTTGAGGGGTCAAAAAATTGCCAAAACCCCTAATTTTATATTATTAAGGAAGCAAAGGCAGGGGCTGGATTTGCCAAATTTGGCTGAATCTTCATTTATAAAAGAAAAGAGGTGAAGTAAATTAAAATGGGAGGGGCTTTTCTTGATACAAAAGCCAAATCAATCCTTAATCATCTTCAACCTTCTCTCTGTCGCAAAACCACCAACTTGTTTATACTTTTTCCCAAACTTCCTGCCAATACCAAAAACCAGCCTCCCAGGCACACTGTTTTGCTCCCATACTTCTACCTTTTAGCATACACTCATATTCACTCCAGCCCCTACTACCCCCACGCCCTCCAGCCAGTTGTATAAAGTCATGTGGCAGTCCCTTCTCCATTCCCAAGAACTTCGATGGCTGAGATAGTCTCCAAAGAAGCTCAAAAGAAATCTCAAAGGCTGGGATTTTGCTCAGATTATCTCACACAACTAGCACCACTTGGGTTTTTATCTCTCTCCAAAGATAGCACTTCTCCAAAGAAGCACAAGATGCAAGTCCAATACTTCGGCTATATATAGAGCTTCTTGTAAGCCTTTGAGGCATCGATCATATAATACATATATCTAGTTAGTTTCTAGTTTTTAATTTAACTTAAGCTTATTTTCAGTCATTTACAGCTTTTGCTTTCAGCTTTGTAACATTTCCAAGTTTTAATGCAAATTTGAGTTTTTAAAGTCACTTTATAATCCCAAGTGTTATGTTTCTGAATTGAGTTGTTTTATGTTCAAAAGCTCTCAATACAGCTTGTTTACAAACTGTTTTAACTAAGTGAACTTAAAAGGTTAAGTAGTTAAGAGAATATCACACCAATCACTCTCAAATATACCTCAGCTTATGTTATGGATGATAAGCCAGTTTTGGATGGGCTTATAGACTCTCACTAGCTTGTTCTATGCAAGCTAGAGCTTGTAGATTCATTGTTTGACCCTGTTTAGAGCAAGGGTTTTGTAAGTCTATCTCTCTTTTTCTTATTATTCTTACTTTCAGCAGAACTGCTTGTTTTAAGTTTATACTGCTAGACTAATTCATGCTTATTTAAGTGCTTATTATGGATTGAAAATTGCTTATAAGTGTTTTACTTTGTTATTTGATAATCTGTTTTTAATAAGTTTGAAATAAAAATGATTTTTGGAAATGTTAAAGGCTGTTTTGAACAAGCAGTACTAACTCCAAGTTAGTACTGCTAGTTCATTTTTAGGACAGTACTAACTTCACACTAGCAGTACTAACTCTAAGTTAGTACTGGTAGTTCACTTTTTGGAACAGCACTAACTTAACACTACCAGTACTAACTCCAAGTTAGTACTGTTAGTCTTAACTGTTAGTACTGGTTGTTCAACTTAGCTTATCAGCTTATTATTTCAGCTTGTTTAAGATTTCTTTAGCTTTTTAAAGTAGATTAAGCTTATTTTAGTGTACTGTTTTCAGTAGAACTTATTTGTCTTTTCAAAATAATTTTAAGAGTTAATCAGTTTTAGTTTTCTAGCTTATTTATCATTATAGTCCATTCTGGTTGCTTATTCTTATGCTTAAGTGCTTATTTTGGGTAGTTAACCTCCTGTTTTAGCTTATTTGCTTATTTCTTGTTTAATTGTGTTTTGTTAAGGCTAGCAGTACTAACCTTTAGCTAACAGTACTAACTTATAACTAGCAGTACTAACTCTAAGTTAGTACTGGTAGTTAGTACTGGTAGTACTGTTGTTTGTACTGTTGTGTTTCTCTTGTTTTAATTTAGCCTAATTGCATGCTTAATTTGCTGATTTAGATTTAGATTTAGCATATTTGACTATCTTAAGCTTATAGTAGCTTATTTGTGCCTTAATGTAAAAGTTTTTTTAGGTTTTTGCCTTTTGCTAGCTTTAATTCAAATTTCCAGCTTATTGTTCGTTGTTTAAATTATATGTCACAATTTACTTGCAGTTTTAATTCCCTATCATTCCTTGATTACATTAATACACAATCATCAATCGTCTCTCGATTTTCCATCTCAGCCTCGTTGGGACATAACGACCCGGGAACACTCTATACTGCTTCTGGTTTTCTTGGTCTCGCGTGATTTCGTCCCTTGGTGTATTTATTGTCGTATATAATAAATATAAGGTGTGAGTCGCGCGCCTGACCAGCTACTGTCCTTAGAGTATGTTCATTAGTGTTGCAGTATTGACCATAGCGTTTTAGTGATGACCGTAAGTATTAGAAACTCATATTTTCTGTATTTAAATCAAATGTGATGTAATCATAATGATCGATGATATGAAATTGATATTTATACTATGATATGATTCCGTTAATTTTGATTTACTTAGCTTTTTGGCATCAAGCGTTATGGGGTTCCATGATATAGTATCTGATTATGTAATTTTCTATGTAAATTAACCGTAAATTTTATTTAACCCCGTTAGTTATCTCGCATCACCTAGGAATCTCACCTGTGTTAACGTGATATGTGTAGGAGAGATGCTAACCACGATTCTGGAGAGTCAAGGACACGTGAAGCAGTTAACGAGCAAAGGCGACCACCGGTGGTTGGAGCATTAGATGCGTGACGCGTCCAGAAACCGGAACCTTTATGGGAAGATAAGGTCAATAAGAGAAGTAGGAGAAATGGAAATGGAGGTAACGGGAGGGGGGGGGGGGAGGGGGATTGGAGGAAATAGAAATGGAGGAAACAGAGATGGAGGAAATGGTAATGGAGGAAATAGAAACGGAGGAAATAGAAACGGAGGAAATGGAAATGGTAATGGGAACGGAGGAGAATATGGCTATAACTTCAGAAGATTTATGCCTGCTAGAGAGTGCACATATCAAGACTTCCTGAAGTGCCATCCACTTAACTTTAATGGAATGGAAGGAGTTGTCAGATTGACTCGTTGGTTTGAGAAGATGGAAACAGTTTTCCACATTAGCAACTGTCCAGAGAAGTACCAAGTGAAGTATGCTTCGTGCACGCTTCTGAACAGTGCATTGACTTGGTGGAAACTCCCACAAGAGAACGATGGGAATGAGCCGCCTATGCCATGAGTTGGGCAGAACTTATTAAGGTTGATTACTGTGGTGTAATGTCCAAGAACGAGAATCAGAAAATGAAACTTGAATTGTGGACATCTGACCGTTGAGAAAGGTAACGACTGACTATCGTACACACAAAGGTTTAGAAGTTTTGATTTTATTGTGTACTAGAATGGTCCCCTAACGAAGAGAAAAAGTGTGGAGCATTTTATTGGAGGCTACCAGGAAACATTCCAGGTAAGAAGATTGCAGCCAAACCCAGTTAGATTCCAAGATGCCGTACGCATTGCTAACCAATTGATGGATAAGAAGCTTCAGGGTTATGCTGCAAAAAGTGAGCAAGGAGTAAAGCGGAGGGAATTGGAAAGGTAACTCATAGGATAACCGTAGACAACCACCGCCACGCAAGAGCAAAAATTAGTTTGCAGAATGTGGTAGAGCTTACACGACTGGGAACAATGAGAGGAGAGTGTATACTGGACCTCACCCACTTTGCAACAAGTGCAAATACCACTATGTAGGGCCATGTACAGTGAAGTGTAGTAACTGTAAGAAGGTTGGACACCTGACTAGTATATACATCGATTATTACCCCAAACCCTCAAAGAGCTTCAGTTGGAAATCAACATGGTGTTGTTTGTTATGAGTGTGGAAGACCGAGACATTTTAGGAATGATTGCCCTAAGTTGAGGAATCAGAACCGTGGAAACCAGACAAGAAACAGAGTTGGAAACAAGACTGGAAACCAGATTAGAGGTAATGAGGCTACAGCAAAGGCTTACGCCATTGGTGGAGGAGGAACAAACCCTGATTCCAACGTTGTCACGGGTACGTTTCTTCTCAATAACTATTATGCTTCCATGTTATTCGATTCGGGCGCTGATAGAAGTTTTGTGTTGTCTACCTTTAGTGCTTTGCTTGATATTACACCATCCACTTTAGACACTAGTTATGCCGTAGAACTTTCCGATGGAAGAATCTCAAAAACAAATGTTGTTCTTAGAGGTTGCACGTTAGGATTATTAGGTCATCCATTCGACATAAACCTAATGCCCATAGAACTTGGTAGTATCGACGTCATCATCGGTATGGATTGGTTGGCAAAATACTATGCGTTGATCGTTTGTGACGAGAAGGTCGTCCGTATACCTTATGGAGATAAAGTATTGATAATCCGAGGTGATGATTATGACAACGGAAGTAAGCTGAACATTATATCGTGTACAAAAACCCAGAAGTATATTCAGAAGGGAATGTTTAGGTCTAACCTAGCACAGTTAACATCCAAGAAGCCAAGGATAGTCAAGGAGAAGCTACTTGAAGACGTGCCGATCAATACAGGAATTTCCAGTCCTTTCCAGACGTCTTGCCTGGAATACCACTTGCTCGAACACGTTGAATTCAAATTACTTAGTCCCTGGTGTTTGCAACCAGGTAGCACGAACCCCGTAACGATTAGCACCAGCGGAACACGCAAAGAGTTAACCACTCAGTAGCAGAACTTCTGACAAAGGATTTAATAAGACCCAGTTCCTCACTCCTGGGGGATCACCGGTTTTGCTTTGTCAAAAAGAAAAGATGATCTTTCGTATGTAATATCGACTACCGTAAACTAAACAAACTTACTGTGAAGAACCGATACCCACTTTCGAGAATCGACTAATTGTAGACCAATTGCCAAGGATCCAGAGTCTACTCTATGATCGACCTTCGATTTGGTCACACCACTCAGAGATATCGAGAGGAAGACATTCCTAAGACCGCATTTAGGACTCGCTATGTCATTATGTAGTTCCAACTAATGCTGTTTGGTTGACTCACGACAGTATTTCATGGATTGAATAAGGTGTGCAAACCGTATCTGGATAGATTCGTGATCGTGTTTATCAACGACATTTTGATATACTCCAAGAGAGTAGAAAGGAGCATGAAGGACACCTTAGGTTGATTTTAAAGTTGTTAAAAGAGGATAAATTGTACGCCAAGTTCTTGAAGTGTGAGTTTTGGCTGTCGAAGGTACAATTTCTTGGTCATGTGATTGATAGCGAAGGAATTTACGTTGATCCTGCTAAGATTGAGTCTATCAAGGATTGGGCGTCACCTAAGACAACAACCAAGATTCGTCAGTTTCTAGGCTTGGCCGGTTACTACCGACGATTTATCGAAGGGTTTTTCGAAGATCGCTAGGCCTATGACGAAATTGACTCAGAAAAGCGTGAAGTTTGATTGGGGAGAAAAGGCAGAAGCTGCATTTCAATTGTTGAAGCAGAAATTATGTAGTGCGCCGATATTGGCTTTACTCGAGGGAAGTGAGAACTTCGTGGTATACTGCGATGCTTCGCATAAAGGATTGGGCGCGGTTTTGATGCAAAGGGAGAAGGTCATAGCTTACGCATCCCGCCAACTCAAGGTTCACGAGAAGAACTATACCACACAAGACCTAGAGCTTGGTGTAGTAGTGTTTGCCTTAAAGAGGTGGAGATATTATGTGTATGGTACAAAGTACGTTGTGTTCACTGATCATAAGAGTCCGCAGCACATTCTTGATCAGAAAGAGTTGAACATGAGACAACGACGTTGGTTAGAGTTGTTAAGTGACTACGATTGTGAGATTCGATATCATCCAGGGAAGGCGAATGTGGTGGCTGATGCCCTAAGTCAAAAGGAGAGAATTAAGCCACTACAAGTTCGAGCCTTAGTTATGACTATTAGTTTGGACCTTCCTAAGCAGATTTTGAGTGCTCAATCAGAAGCCAGAAAAGAAGAGAACTTCATCAACGAAGATTTGCATGGCATGATTAACAAGCTAGAACCTCATGCTGACGGAACGTTATATTTGAACAATTGAAGTTGGATTCCACGTTTTCGAGATTTAAGAGCTTTAATTATGCCTGAATCCCATAAGTTAAAGTATTTCATACATCCTGGATCGGACAAGATGTACCAAGACCTTAAGAAGCTGTATTGGTGGCCCAACATGAAAGCAGAAATTGCCACCTATGTCAGCAAGTGTTTAACATGTGCCAAGGTTAAGATAGAGTATCAAAAACTGTCTGGTTTGTTGGTTTAACCAGAGATCCCACAATGGAAATGGGAGAATATAACAATGGACTTTATGACTAAGTTGCCAAAGACGGCCGCTGGTCAAGATACGATTTGGGTAATCGTTGATCGTCTCACTAAGTCTGCTCATTTGTTGCCCATGCGAGAAGATGACACGTTAGAGAAGTTGACAAGACAATACTTGAAGGAAGTAGTCTCAAAGCATGTAGTGCCAGTTTCAATCATTTCTGATCATGATGGGAAATTTACTTCACATTTTTAGAAGTCCCTAAATAAAGCATAGGACATCGATTTGGATATGACACCGCTAACATCCAGAGACCGCTGGTCAAGTGAGAGAATCCATTTAGAGACTATGGAGGACATGTTACATGCTATGAACACAACTTTAGAAAAGGTTTGTTGATAGACACATACATTGTAGATTTTCTTAATTGAACAACAGTTACCATACCAACATTAAGGCAGCTCCGATGAAGGCGATGTAATAGAGCGCAATGTCGATCACCTAGCTGCTGGGATGAAGTTGGAGATAGTCAGCTCACTGGCCTAGAGATCATCCATGAGACGACCGAGAAAATAGTTCAAATCAAAAGTCGTATCCAAGCCACCCGTGACCATTAAAAGAGCTATGCCGATGTAAGACAAAAACCTCTTGAGTTTCAAGTAGGAGATAAGGTCATGTTGAAAGTATCGCCTTGGAAAGGAGTGATACGTTTTGGTAAACAGGGAAAGCTTAACCCACATTATATTAGACCTTTTAAGATCATTGCCAAAGTAGGAACCGTCGCTTATCGTCCTAAACTCCCAGAGAGGTTGAGTAGAGTTCATAGTACGTTTCACGTCTCGAAATTGAAGAAATACATGGCTGATGAACCGCTTGTTATACCGTTGGATTAGACCCAAGTCAACGACAAACTACATTTCATCGAAGAACCTGTCAAAATCATGGACCGTGAGGTCAAGCGTCTAATGCAGAGTCGTATTTCAATCGCTAAGGTACGCTGGAACTACATGAGAGGTCTTGAGTTCACCTGGGAGCGTGAAGACCAAATGCAAAAAAGTACCTGCATCTTTTCTCGAATTCTGCACCGGTGGCAGATACCACGTCATGAGCTTTGGGGACAAAGCTCTTCTAACGGGGAAAGAATTTGACACCCCGAGAATTTCCGTCCAATAAGTTAGACGTTTCTGTTTAGCAATTTGAATTTTTGAAGTTTCGTTTAATATTTACGTAAAACCGGGAAGTATTTCCGCTTTTATCTGAGAATCATCTCCGGGAGCAAACCGGGATGCTTAACGTTGTAGTATTTTGGCAATAGCCATGTTTTTACATTTTATGGCAATATTTAAAATTTTATAATTTTCGGAGATACCGTTATTCGTTTCGTTACTTGCGTTAATTGTGATTTACTTATAACATGAGATTTTGCATGCTAGACATGGAAATTAAATAAATTGGGAAGCACTAGCAAAATAAAATGAAGAAAATTAGTTGGTCCCCCCTCCCCTTGTCTTGTTCGGCACATAAAAACACCCTTATCACCCTTGGTGAGCAAGTTTGAATTTAAAATCAATAAGACAAGTCTTGATCACATGATTTGTTATAACTTGAATTTGATTGGAGGATCAAATTGTTCCCCCCCTTCTTGTCTCTTGTACATGAAACACACACACACACACATTTAGTGTGTGAAGTAAACTTGTATTATTTAACCCACTATACTTCCATTATCTCATTCATAACACACATACACTAAAAATTTGGTTTTCTCTCTTCTTCTTGCCTTCTTTTGTTCGAACCACCCAAGACACACACACACATTCATAATTTTTCATCTTTGATAAAAAACACTTGAAGATTCATTGAAGGTTTGATCATTTGTATCATCCTATATAAAGTAAACACATTTGGGTTGGTTCTAATCTACATTCTTCCTTCTAAAAACCTTCTAACTTTGTAAGTCTTCAAATACTTAAATAACTTGTACTTTCCTTTCATCTTGATGCATACATGCTAGTTGTACAACTTCTTTTGCAAAAATATGATTTTAAAACTACATAAACCCTAAAAGGGTGTACTTATGGTTCGAAATATATGTAAAGAAATATAAGGAAATCTTAGTTTTGTGATCGTGGTTATTTTCATGTAATAATATTTGTACTTTTGAGCTTATTATATTCGGCTTATATTTGTGAGCTTATTTGAAAGCTTATTTGATTATTTTGAGCTTATTAGGGCTTATATATGGTTCGGCCAAACTAGAAAAGAAAGAAGAAATATTTGTTTAGCTTATTTTGATTTGACTTATATTTTATTAGCTTATTTTCTAGCTTATTTGGAAAGGACAAACGATAAACTTATTCGGCTTAATAAATAAGCTCGAATATACTTTATTAGGGCTTATAGCCGCGTCCCACATACAAGACCCAACACCATGAGCTTATTATTAAGCTTATGTGGTTTGGCTTATTATACTTGGCTTATTGTGAGCTTATTATCAAGTCGCGTGTTTATTATTTAATGTTTTGCTTATCGGATTAAATGGATAAGTAAAACTACATTTTCGGACTTAACGGGCCAAGGCCCAACATAAATACAAAACACCTAGGCGTAAAGCTATGGTGTAGCTTATTGGATAAGTTCGCGAATAGCTTATTTAATAGTATACGATTTAGATGTGTTACGTTTAATTTATTTTTAAACGTTGGACGTTGCAAATAATAAGGGATTTGATGATGTATAAATTTGTAATTATGAAAAGTGGATTGAAAGTGGTTTGAAAAATGGTTTTAAATAAAGTCTACGACTTTGGAAAAACGTGTAAACACGAACGGGTCATGCCAAATTTTTTATAAATTACTATACTTAGTAAATACTAGAAAACGTACATGGTAAAATGAGATACGAGAATTTAAATTAAGTGACGAACAATATATATATAAAAAATATATGTATTTACTTAGATGTTATATATCTATGTAATATTAAAATACATATTATTTCTACTCATTTACTTACGGAAACATTTTATTACTACACGATCACAAACGTTAATTTTTAGATATATATTAACAAAAGTACACTAGTATACACCTATGCATTTTCCATAAATTCACTTCGATCCGATATTAAATCAAACGTCCATTTCATAGGTTGCTTTCGTATATCGTCGTTCGTTACAAAGTGAATTATTTCTAGACTATTCACTACCTCAATTCACCAAATCAAGGTGAGTTCATAGCCCCACTCTTTTACTCGTTTTGAATAAATATTTTATACTTGGGGTGAGAAACATTGCTTGTTTTTAAAACTGGACACAAGGACTATACGTGAGATTTCCCTATTTACGTGTTGCCTAAGTAGCATTTAGACCTCAATTGCCCGAACTATCATGAACTGTCAATTTCTTAACCGGAGGACCGGTCGAGGGAGCGCGAGTGAATAAATATATCTATTGGGACTAATTATCCATATCCGGGTTAGTAGCGCTCACTACCCACGGGGATCCCGATTAAACAGATATATGTCATGTCGAAATTGGTTAGGTGGTCTTTGGTCGGACACCTGTAAGGGCAAGCAAATACTTATAGCAATGTACATGCTATCTTTTATTATTAGCTTCAGTGTCATGAGCTTATTGCAACGTAAATACCTTTTTATGTGAAGTTGTATCTGTTATAACTGTCGCATACGTTATGATATCTTGTGGTCCACTAGAACATCGTTTGAACTAAACCTATGAATTCACCAACTTTATGTTGACGTTTTAAGCATGTTTTTCTCAGGTGCTTAGCATGGATGTCGTTGCTTGAACTATATGAAGCCTTTTGTCGAACTAGTTTTCTAGATTTTATCTATGATTATCTTAAATACAGTTGTTGAACTCATTTAAGCTTCCGCATGTTGTCTTTTGAATCATTAAAAATTGATTGATGTAAACTTATTAATATTTTAAATTTATGCAACGGTGTTTATTTTTCAAACGTACCCTTAGAGGTCGTTCTTTATGCTTTGTACTCGAAATAGCCATGGACGTCACACCCCCGGACGCTAAATCGGAAGGGACCCTATTTGGGGGTGTGACACTACGATCGTTCTTCCTCAATCGATAAGTAAATCACTCCTCTTACTCTCGCGATTTCATTTAATCAATTTTATACCCACTCTATTGATTGATTCCCTTAGTTTGATTCACACCTAATTGATTGAATATAGGAACAATTGGACACCAATCTAAGTAGTTTGTTTTTACCATAAGTGTTGAATCATCCAAAATCAACACTTTTGCAAAAATAACTCGTACCTAGGGTTGATGACTCTAATTTTTCGAATTTCTATTATGGGTCTGATGTTAAGAGAGTGTTTGGGAACATGTTTATCGGAAAATAGCTTAATTTTCCCTCGTAAAAACATTTTTTGAATCAGACCCCCTGTGACGGCGTCACATGTTACTGGTGACACCGTCTCCACCATCTGAACAAATATTCAGCTTTGTTTTCACTCTCTAACTCCTCTCGTTTCTTGTTTTAACTTCGATATAGGCCATGAGCAAAAGAGCTAGGAGCACTAGAGGGTAAGCCTCCTCATCTCACGAGGAAACTATGGAGGAAAAGGTCTGCAAATTTGGCTTGTTCGATAACGAAAACCATCAAATGAATCATAACAACCTCGTCGGGCGCTCTATTCACTCTGGAGATGTTGTTGATTGGGAGTTTCTCTCAAACAATGGTCTTGCTCAGTCATTCTTCGACTCCATCAACACGAACCCTTTCTCCGGACCATAATGGGTCAACCTTTTTCAAATCAACGAGCCCATCTTCCGCGAGCTTGTTCGCGAATTCTTTGCCTCATCCGAATTCGATTCTTCTCTTGTAGTATGACCCTTCTACACTAAGGGCATCAAAATTTAGATTGGGAGGAGTGGGGGCAGGGAATGCCACCTTCTTGAGTTTAGATGAACGGAGTTGGTTTATACCAGATGAGGGGGGTACGAGAGTCTGCAACACTTAGTGGTTGAGAAATGCGGAAACGTCAATGCCACTTATTTTACTCATTTGTTTGAAAACCCACTATTGGTGATGGCGGATATAATGTAGGGAATACAAAGGGTAAGTCTATTAGGAACCCAAGGATCAAGCTTACTCATCGGTGCATCACAATGACCATTACGGGTAGGAAGGAAACCACCAATCGTGTCACTGAAATCAACTTGTTTTTATCTCTATTGCATCTTTGGGGAAGGAGTTATCGCGCGCGCTCTCACCTCGCACTCGAATTGGCTCGCTAAGTACCTAAAAGAGGTAAGGATAAGATTGTGATTTTTCAGGGGAATGTTTGTGACAAGATAGCTGATCTCTTGGTTTGTACTAATGAATTGGTAAGTGTGCTAACCGTTAAACCCATTTCTTTAGAAAAATTCATGATTAAAGATGGGGGTTATCATGGAACTCGAGGGTGAGTGTTGTTGGCCAGCTACTAGAGGGGTTGCGAGGGAAGGTGGAGGTGATGATGAGGAAGGGAATGGAGAAGGGGGAAACGAAGAGATTAGGGGCTTCGCGGACATCTACCATAGCATGAGCTAAGGTGAATGACAAGTCCATCAAGCACAATGGATGGGTCAACAGGATAAGCGATGGGGAGGCTCACACACCTTGGATGGGGCTACAAGACCAAACTCCCAGTTGGATGTATGCAGGAACACCGTCTGCTAGTTTCAGTACCCGTCGACCCGCAATAATCGTGAGGCTACACCTCCCAGATTGATCCCCATTTCCTGGGTTCGAAGCTGACTACCCTCCTTATGGCTATCAGGGATACATGCCTCCCGACTACACATACCACCCCTACCCTCCTCAGGATGGCTCTTCTTGATCACTCTTGTTTAATTCCATTGTTATCCCTTGTCACTTGAACAATTATGGTTTGTAATAGTTTAGGATTTGAATGCTTTAACTCTTGTTTCGAATATTTGTTTAAGTTTATTATGAATTAGATTAATTAATGTCATGTGTGTTTTAATTCTTTATAGTTTGTTTTATTATGTTTGAACTCTCTTGTAATCATGCTTTGTTTGTCTGTAACCTCGTATTAATTTCAATCAAAGGTATTTTGCAACCAATAAGTGTAGGAGAATTTATCCGGCTTTTGAGCCAAATTCAAACATGTTAAATGAATTGTTAAATCTCAGGTTTTATGCAGCTATTTGTACATGAATTAACTTATGGAATCAAGTGCAGGAAATTTTTTATCAAAAACAAAATTTTTGTTTTTACAGACTGTGGAGACGGCGTCACGATTTACACGCGATGCGATCACCACGACACATGTGACAGTCTTCATACTACCTTGCCCCCTAATATGGTTTATCCACTTTTAATATATTTCACATGCACGTAGTGTACTTCTAGAGGCCTCGTAATAATCTTCATACTACCTTACTTGTGCGTTGCTCTAGCGGAATACTAAGTAGACGGCGGGTTCGTATAATTCGTTAATGACTTAGGAAATAATTACACAGATCATCACAAGGGTGGTAAGGCAATAACACTAGGAGAAACAATCTAGGAAGTAATACATGATTAAATAAACACAGTCTTTTATCTTATTGTTATTACCATTAGTTTAGATTATTATTTAGTTTAATAGCTAAAACTAAACAACCTCTCTAATTATATTATTTTACATGCTTTCTTATAAACATAAAAACACAAAAATAATCTTCTCTCAACCCTTAGAATTCTGTTAGACCGTGATCAAGCCTTCCCAAACTATTCCTCGAGTGAACGATAACAACCTCCCGAGTCTTGCCTATACTACTACTACAACGATTAGGTGCTCTGCCTAGGGAGTTGTAAAACTTCTTGTTGAAGTCTAACGATGACCGCATCACTTCCCTGACTTGACGTCTTCTTCTATCTGGCTTTTCAGCTTTCTGCAAGCGTTAGTATCTTGGCCGTAGTCTTGGTGGAACTCACAATATTTAGATGTATCCCTGGCTTTGGATATAATTTTGGGAGGTTTTGTGAATGTCTTTCCCACTGTTTTGGTCGTTAGGATTTCTGTGGGGCTCTTCGTGAGAGTTTGCAAGATCCCTGGTTTATGCTCCTTGTAGGGTTTGTACCTGTCCCGTCTTTCTTTACTTTTCTTATCGGAGCCTTCCCATGTCTCCCTTTCAAAGGATTTTCCTCCGCGTTGCTATCCATAAACGTGATCGATTTTCCTTCCGAGGCAGTTTCCACTGCTTGCAACCAGGAATATACTTTCTCTATTAAACAATCGTAGCTCTCAGGAAGCTCCGTGGATACAAATATTACCAATGAATTTATTTTGACTCCATGTATAAATCCTGCGATCCTTTGATCTTCCTTGAGTCTGGTTATTTGGGTTGTTTCGTCTGTGTACCGAGTTATAAAAGTTCGGACACTCTCTCCCTCCGTTCTCCTTATACCATTGATGGCTAGATGAGTTTTGTTCTGCTTCTTCTATTGTTTGAAGTGTGTTCGGAACCTCCTCTTCGGGTCTTTGTAATTTTTAATTACTCCATTCGGAAGGCCATTCCACCAAACTCTTGCAGCGTCTTTCAATATTAGAGGAACATGTGGCATGTCACCGACATTGCCCATTTTTCCATCCTCATTGCTCCCTCGAAAACGTGTATAAAGTTATCAGGGTCTCCCTTTCCATCGCAATCCTACGTGTGAGGGACCTTTAAACCATCTAAGAATTGGATTTCTTTAATCCATTTTGTTAGTGGCGAAGGACTATCGGTACTATCTCCATATCCGCCCCTTAAATGGTCAAACCATGATACATTTTGCCCATAACACTGCCATGTGGGGTACGTCATCCTCGGGGGACATACATGATTGTAGGGGTAAAGGCTATTTTGGGGTTAAGTACCATTGAGGAGGTAGGTGCTGTTTAGTTGGTAAACATTGTTCGGAGGGTAAACGTTGTTCGGAGGGTAAACGTTGTTTGGATGATGCTTGTTGTTCGGAGGGTAAACGTTGTTGGGAGGATAGACGTGATACTCTGCGAAGTTTGCTTGCGTCTGGCGATCGTCGGTACATCCTCCTCTTATGTGATGTTGCTGGTTAGAGTGATGAACTTCATGCACGAGGCTTTTGCGAGCATTCAAAGCTTCTCTTTGTGATAGAGCTCTTCTTCTCCTTTTTGTTTCTCGCAAATGTGCGGCTAGAAGCGGCGGTATACCTTACATGCCTTGCTCCTCAGTTCCTCCGAGAGGTTGCGACCGGTACCCCGGTGGCGCCTCCAATTCCCTTTCCTTATCGACGTCTTCGCTTGAATAGTTTAATCGTGTCACAACTCCATGCAACCTCAATTCTTCCATCTTTTTTCTCATGAGGCTCTAGTTAGGAGTAGTTGTCCATGACAAATTCTTCGTCTACCGCCTGTGTGTCGGGGTGTACAAGTGCTACAAATTATGCTTGGCTACTAAGGTGATATCAAAGGTTGGGTTTAGAGGTGTGATAGGCTGCGGGCCTCATTCGATCTCTACGAATTAGTATTTCGCGGGTCTCACCGGGTGTGCCATTGATCGTACAATGATTTATACATTCATGATCAGAGCCTATCGTAATAGTAACAGACTGAGATACTTCAAAACGGGGGTGTAGATCTGCGTAAGAACATACCTGATTTGGATAAATGAGGCGTTATTTATAGGCAAACCCTAGGAAGGACCTAGGTCTTGCTACGTGTCTGATTCTTGTTGGCTGGAGTGGAGCATGATCCCGTTAGCCGATGGGAGAACGTCCATCGAGGCTTCGAGATCATGCGCACATGCAGTGGTTATGCACAAGCTGAAATAAAGGACGACCGTTTGTCCTTGTTGGGTTCACAAAATATTCTTTTTTGTCTTTTAGCTCGGAGCCTTACTCGGCTCGTCGGAAGCTTTGAGTTCCCCGGAGGCTCGAAGCTCCGTTTTGGATAGGCTTCGTTGCGTATTGGCGATTCCCTTATGGTAGCCTTGGTGGACTTTATGCCAATGAACACTCCAAAGTGTTATGTGTGCAGCGTCGGAGGCTAGGCTCCTGGCCGTGAGATGGGGGAAACTATCAAAAATAATAAAGATAGTCGGGTTTGTGATCGTTGGTGCTTAAATAATGGAGTTTGGAATGGTAACTGGGATTGGAGGATTCGTCTTCGCCGTCGTGCGGTGTCTCAACTTGCCTCATTAAAAATCAGACTGGTAACTTAGTTCTTTATCCAAATTGACCTGACTCATGGCATTTGGTGTCTAACGCATCAGGTATTATTTTGTTAAATCCTTGTCCACTTTAATTCAACGTAAGTTGCTTGGAGGATCAAACGACAATTATCGTTTCGTTTGGAACTCATGGGTGCCTAGAAAAGTTAATATTTGTCTATGGCGGGCCTTTCTGGATCATCTACCTACTCCAGTGAACCTCATCAATAAAGGCATAACCGTTAGCTCATCCCGATGCTTATTTTGTGAAAATGAATATGAAGACATTGAGCACTGTCTTATTCTTTGTCCTTTTGTCAGATCTCTATGGCTTAAACTCTAGAATTGGTGGAAATGTGGCTCTCCGGGCTCCTTCTCTTTGGCTGACATTTTACTAAACCGGATCGCTTTTCCGGGTAGAAAGTCAAGGGGCTGTTAGAGCTCTCTATGGAGCTTGTTATGTGCTTCTATGGTCGATTTGGAGACGGCGTAACAAACTTCTTCATGCGAGCTCGATAGAAGTGGATGGCATAAAGCATGAAGATATATTTCCCTCAATATAAAGATTCTCTCTGTTATGGTTGTCAAATAGGAGTGGTAGGGATAATATGAATTGGAGAGATTGGATTCTAAACCCCATGTGAAATCGTAGATATTTAGTCTTTGCTTTCATTAATTGTAGTTCATGTTTTTTTGGTGGTTGCGGTCCTCCATCTTTGAGCCCGTCTATTTTTGTAGGCCTTTGGCCCTTGGGGTTCGTTAATGAAATTCTTTGATTTTCAATTTTTTTTTTCCAATCTTTAACTATTGTT